>JAJOOO010013959.1:0-34067 GCA_029582685.1 Solanum piurae | reverse complement strand
AACATTTAAAGGAATTCTTACCCAAAATGAGCATCAAGTTGTCCTAGAGCATAAGTAGCTCCTAACAAAGTCTCCTCCAAATTCATGTTACAAGCTGATACATACTGTGAGTCAGTAATATCTTTACATTCTGATACATACACCATTTCCCTTTGATATACTCCCTCGCCATTTGGAAATTCCGCTTACAATGCAGGAATTCACCAAAAAGATAGTGCAACATTGCCTATACATCACGATATCGATATATTGTAAAACTCTGTCATCCGTGATGTCTCACAAGGCAAATTCGTACCAAAGAAACATACATCACGACAAATAAAAAAATGATGGATGTAATACTATTACAATCTAGAATCCCAAAAATCAACATCACAAGAAAATCAAAATCCACCCCACGCAACAAACCCAGATGTAAGAAATTCAGACTTTTAAGGGTAGAAATTTCTACCTGATAAACTCTATTCCAATAAAACCCTTTTGATATGAGAAAGCTTTAGCACATCATCTTCATTGTTCTGTCCCTGGTGAACAACGACAAAATCATAAGGGATTTCATTATGTCGATGGCAAACATAGAGAAAATCGTGAATGGATCTAAAAGAGCTTCGATTTCAAAATGGAATTTTCGTATCTCAATAGTTAGTGAAAAATCAGAGAAGTATTTTGAAATCATTCTTCAACTTGTTTTGTGAAAAATTATTACTCTGTGTGTTGATTGAACATATACCTGGGCGAAAATCCATAGTTAAAAAGCCTTGCAAAATTTCTGATTTAGGGCAAAAAAAATCTCTTTTGAGAGACTTGGAGAGTTATTTTTTGTTGTTTATAAATTTCCTTTTTGGCCAAATAAAAATGGGAGGGAGAGTTAAATTTGTTGGAGGGAAAATAATATTTTAGTGAAAACTTTAAGGCCACACTTGGTAAGTGTTGTTTTTATAATTATAAAAATAGCACACTTTAAAAGTGTAGTCATATATATAAATAAGTGTGGCCAATTATATCATGATAAGACAACACTTATAAAGTGTAGCCTATACTAGTAAAAAGCACATTTTACAAGCGTTGCTAATATTACCGTGGTCAAAAGCTAAAAACTAAGGCTACACTTTTGAAGTGTAGCATTAAAAGATTTAGGCAACACTTTACAAGTGTTACTTTGATTAAGTGTGGCTTTAGGGCAAAAATGGTGTAGCGATCAGTAGCTTCAAAGGAGTACTTGGTATGTTTGGTATTATGGGATGCCATCCATACATTGCACAAGTGTTCCTTAAGGGTTGCTAAGGTGTGGGTGTTACCATGTTGTGAATATAAATGTGATTATGGATTGTCTTTGACATTGAAAATGTATGTTGGTTTCCAAATTTGATAAATGCATTCTTTTCAAACAAAATGTCCTTTTTATCATGTTTTAAGGATTTTATGCTTGTTTCCATACTTAGAACAATTTTGTGCTAACACCTTCTTCCTTCTACATCTTAATGAGTGTAGGTTCCAGCTAGGTGACTTTCACTCTCCTTTTGAAGAAGACTTTGATTGCTTATCTCCAAGTTGTGGTGAGTCCTCAAGTTCGAGGACGGGATTTCCTATTTCTTAGTTTCATTTTGTATCTCGTATATTGAGACTTTTGTTGATGTAAAGGGCTAATTCCCAAAACTTTATATTCCTATGTTTAGATGGTGAATGAGACAAAGTCTAGTTTTTCCTACTACTTTCTTTTATGAAAAGTGAATTTGAACTTCGATTAAAAAGTTTTAAATTTTTCCGCATTATTTTCTATGTCTTATGTAATGATGATGCTAGAGGCTTGTATGAGACGGGATCAAGTACACCGTGTCACATCTAGGGACTAGCCTTGGGTCGTGACATAGACAAGGAGATAAAACAGCTCATATACACTCTTTTAGCTAAACTAAATCACCTACCGAGGTAGACACGGAAAAAGGTTCTTTTAACTCTTCGGGAGACACTTCAAATTTCATAGCCACAAAAGGTGTAACAAAAGATAAACTGGCTCCGGGGTCTAACAATGCATAAACATCAATAGAAAAGACTTGCAATATACTCGTTACAACATCGGGGTAGTTCTCTTGCTCAGCTCTAGATTGAATAGCATAAAAGTGGTTCTTCTTAGAAGCATCGGAGTTGGAACCACTTGGAGGAGCTTGATTACCCTCATTCCCCTTGGCCGAATGAGTTGGACAATATTTCAATTGGTGTCCACCCTTGACACATCCATAGAATACACCCATACCGGCAAGAAATTTCCCCTCATGTCTCTTACCACACTTGGCACATGTAGGTCTCTCTGTGGAAGGTCCACACTTATTGCCTCCTTGAGGCTTAAGGTTAGAAACCCTATCATTGTTGGTCTTTTGAGAATTAGAGGGAATTTGATTAGAGAACCTCTTCTTGAACCTTGGTCAACATTGACCCTCAAACTTACCCCTTGAAGAATTTCCATCATCGGCTCTTGCCCTCTTTAGCTCTCTAGTCTTCTTCCTAAGCCTTGTCTCCTCAACTTGTTAAGCATAGACCACTAGATGCAAAATGTCCATATTGTCATGAAGCATAGCCGCACAACATTTTTCCTCAATTGTATCGGATACCCCCGTCACGAAACGGCTCATCTCATCTCTAGGATTAGACAACAAAGAAGGGGCATATTTGGATAACTTCGTGAATTTCACGGAGTATTCTTGGACACCCATTCTCCCTTGACGGATGTTGATGAACTCCTCAACTTTCGCTTCCCTCTTCTCACGGGGAAATAATCTATCAAGGAACGTCTTCTTGAAAACTTTCCAACTTATGAGACCCGCCCTTAAAGGCCTATTATCCTTCCATTGGGTATACCACACTTGGGCCACATCCTTCAATTAATACCCGGCTAGTTAGGCTTTCTCAATGGAAGTCACTCCCATAGCATCCACTATCTTGTAGACCTCTTCCACAAACTCTTGTGGGTCTTCATTCGTTTTATAACCCAAGAACATATGAGGGTTCATCCTAGTGATGTTTTGAAGCCATGGTACTCATATTTGGCTCTACCCGGGGCCTAACTTCTCGGTTGGCTTGAGCCGTCATGGCTTGGGCTTGAGTTGTCACGGCTTGTGATTGTGCCGTCATGTCTTGAGTCAATGTTTGAAGAGCCACCCTTATTTCCACATTAGTCATATCTCCTTCATCATTAGGAACTTCAGGGACTTGAGGTTATTAAGGAGCTTATGGATTTTGAGGAGGAGCTCCCTCATTCGCCATCTCTTCTACCCTTCTTCTTAAGTTTGCCCTTCTTGTATTCATATCCTATATACACAAGAAAAGGGTTAGGAATAAGGACTTTATAGAGTAATAACTCCAAGCACGACTAAAGAGTAATGAAATATGGGAAAGTTCCTAAACATCCTATAGCCTCTCATTCATAAGTGTGGCATGCTTCACACTCATGAACAAGACTCTACTAGACGCGGTGCATGAGACATCAACCTAAATATTATTCCCAAAACCTTATGATCGGATACCACATTTGTCATGCTCCGATAGCAACCCCTAGACGTGACCGGCGTACTTGACCCCGAAGGGGTCTCATACAAGCCTTCTAGTATCATCATAACATAAGACATAGAAATAATGCAGAAAATTTAAAACTTTACAATCGAAGTTCAACTTCACTTTTCATAAAAGAAAATCATAGGAATCTAGACTTTGTCTCATATACCATCTAAAACATAGGAATACAAAGTTTGCCACTTAGACCTTTACATCAATAAAAGTCTCAACATGAGAAGTACAATAGAAAATAAGAAATGGTTAATCCCGTCCTCGAACTTGAGGACTCACCACAACTTGGAGATAAGCAATCCAAGTCTTCTTCAAAGGAGAGTGAAAGTCACCTAGCCCGAACCTACACTCATTAAGATGTAGAAGGAGAAGGGGTTAGGACAAATATGTACTAAGTATGGAAACATGCATAAAAAACCTTTAAATATGATAAAAGGGGCATTTTTGTTGAAAAGTATGCCTTTATCAAGTTTAGAAACCAACATGCATACACAATGTACAACACAAGTCATAATCACATTTATACTCAATACATGATAATATCAACACCTTATCAACCCCTAAGAGACACTTGTGCAATGTATGGTTGGCATCCCATAATACCAACCGTACCAAGCACCGCCTTGAAGCTACCTTGGTCATGCACATCATCTTTAGACTTCATTATAATCTTTAGTCACAAATAAAGAACTAGTCATGTCCATTACTTGAATATAAGGAAAGTCATTCACAACAACTATCCATTCAGTACACATGCATACATTTGTATCTCATCACGATATAAAGGAACCATCCTACAACATCCTACTAAATCTACTTGCGCAATGTGGGAGTGAAGTCCCATATCCACTCCTACTAAGTAAACACACCAAGAAGTCATAGCATATTTCACATCTCATTTATTATCTTCATTATAAAGGGAAAAGTGGCCATAACCGACATAGACCATGTGAGCTACATGGAATCCGGTGTTGTGTAACCCCACACCGAAGAAGGTGTCCTAATTGCCTAAGGTAGGACTAAAATGTCTAGATATAAGGTGGATCCACTAGCTAAGGTCCTATGTTGTCACATAGTTATAGGATAGGGAGATTGCTTCTAGGAACCCGCCTTATTGCATTGGTGGAGGGGCTTCCATCTCATGAGTTCCCTAGTGGATGACCCTCACTATTGCATTAGCGGGAGGGCCTTTACCTCATTGTCCATATCCATTCGGTGCTAAGCATTATTTCCCAAATTATACGTCATTAGTTTTGAATTGTATTTACATATGTGAAGGAGTGCTCTACCCTTCATTCAATACAATTCATAAAATAGCTAAAAGATTCATTAAAGGTGAGAATGTACTTTTCTAACTTTAGAATCATAATTAGTATGTGAGAATAACTTTCACACCAAGATCATCTGTTCTCATGAGAATGGACTTTCAATCAACACAATAGGATCAACATGGTTTATGTACATTTCATGCATAATAATGTGTAAAGGTGCGTATGAGAACTATACTTTCAATTAATACCATAGATACATCATAATCATGTTTATGCATGAAGTGTGTATGCATGTGTAATTGTCCTTGCAATGACACAACAACAACATTATCATCATCCTACACAATACATATAATATCAAGTGTAAGGGTAAGGGAAGAATAACCTTTCAACAATCCCATACTTTACACATTATTCATAGGAGATATACTTTCTAAGTGAATCAATGGTTTATACACATCTTGCATTAATATGCACAAACCCTAGCAATTTACCCCTTTTCAAGGTCATGAATCATGTCTCACAATTACAGCTAAGGATACTACAATAGGCATGAATAAAACAAGATTCAATAACTAAATTCACATAGAAACAATTCGTAGTAATCATATTGCATCAATACACCCATCACAATACTTGAAATTGGGGTCATGGGGGTGTTCATGGGTTAAAGGGGAATTTTACAATGAAAATCACCATTAAACATCAAATCATCCATAATATAATGCAATTAACATAAGAAAATAATTTTTAGGAAGAACCCATGGTTAGAATAGAAACCCTAGTTTTTGAACAAGTTACCAATTTCGAAATCAAGAGTTGAAGGGCTTCATGGAGAAAAATATTCCATGAATCAAGGTCCCCATACCCTAATTGATGTTTTCCCACGAAATTGGAGTGAAAATATTGGAGTTTGAACCCTAATCTTCAGCGTGTTCTTTGTTCTTCAATGGAATTTAGAGAGAGAATATTTTGAGAGGGAAGTGGGTTTGATTTTTGAGTTTGTGAGTTATGAGAGTTAAGTGAAGTTTAATAGTTAAAAAGTATTTATACTAGTCTAAAATAACTAAATACAACCGCCCCCACCCTTACTTAATTAATTTGGAATTAATTGGAATGTTTGACCCTTAGCCGTGTTGGACAGCTTTTGCAGACCCTCTCTTATGACTCCCCCGCCTACGGTCCGTAGGTGGGTTGAAACCACGTACTGGTGGCTCATCGTTTGGGTCAGAGAGGGGAGGATCAAGGTAAGTGTGAGGAGACTAAGTCTCAACTCACGAGATCGTTCCACAAAACGTGAGTTGGTCCACGGACCGTACTGCACGTCCCTTGAATGGGGATGGAACATGGGATTTTTGGGGGACTTTTGAGGAGGCTAAGGCTGGAATCATGACTCCCATCTATGGGGCGTGAGTCAGTCCACGCCTCATGGTCCTCATTTCGTGAATGGAGCTATTTTTGGACAACTTTTGAGCAGCCCCTTGGCCCTCATCAAGGACCCCTGGGGAGGTCCTTCGGGGGGCCTTGCCTTGACGTTTAGGGGCTAACACCTTAGTACTAGGTTAGGGAAATTATTTTACGACTCGTATCTTGACGTTAACCCTTTTTAGGAAACTAGACTGCATGTTAGGCTCTAGCTTAGGTCATTATATTTCCGGGTTGCTACATTTGTTGTCTATAAATAAAGAGATTTCCTCGCATTTTTAAACAACAAAAATTTTGTTTTTCTTTTTCTTTTTCTACACAATTAAATACTTGTGTATTTTGCTCATGTTGAGGGGCTCACTGACACTATTCGTTTTGTATCAATACACATGTGAATAGAATCCTTCTATCATGAGAGCTATTTCTTTAATGGGAAACTTACATAAATATACTATAATAAAAAATGTTTACCATTTATAGCAATAACATTTTTTTTCCACTTGAGCACATATAATTCATTTATAACACAAGTTTAATACATATTACAACGAACAATTTATTATTCACATATAATAGAAGTTTTATTGATGGATAATACATTTATCACACATTTTAATACACTTATAATACAATGTATCAAATTCATACTAAACAAACATAATATATTTCAAAAAATAATTATAATACATATATATTACATACATAATTCACTTTTAATACATAGTGCATATTTAACATAGTATTCCTATGTATTGATATAAATGGTAATAAATAAAAAGTATCACAAAAATCAGTAATTATTTATTAAAAGATACTCATTCAAAGTAATTATATTTTTCCTTCTTTAAATCTCAGGTACTAGTGGGGAATAGTTTCCTTAAGGAGGACGTTGTGCATTCATGAGTGATCTCGATTTTTTCGTTTCTCTTTCATTCTATTGTTATGGATCCTGATATGTTTTTTACAATCATTAATTTATGCTTATGTTGTTAATTGTTATTTTTTAGTACAAGCTTTAAACTTTGTTTTTATGATTCTGCAAAGTTATTGTGATAAGTGTTTGTTATTACAGATTAAATAACACACGTTAATTGATATTCATGCAAGTTTTCTCTATTGAAAATTTTGAAGGTACTATAAAAAATTCCTTAAGTAATGACATAAAGACCTTAAACCCCTTAGCGCACCTTGATGTGCGAAGTGAACTAGGAAAAGAAGACAAGAATTAATAAACTTTTGACATGGCTTCAAGGATATTGTGTCGATGACCTATAGATGAATATAACTAGATTGGGGCCACTTTTAATCCCAAAGATATAGATAACTACACAATAAATTAATTGCTCATATTAAATATGAAGTATGGATAGATTCTCAAGTTTACTGCAAGTTTTAAATACTTTTCTTGAAGTAATAGATGTGTTTCTCGACACACTGCGATTGAAATAGAAGTGTAGTTTTAAATTGAACTTCATCAGTCTGGTATGGTGATTTAAAAAAAAACACCCGAACAAACTGAATAGTTTTGTATAATATTTTTCCCTTTCATGTGTATATAATAAGTTGAATTATTGTCCAATATGATATATTCTCTCTTTAGTTTTTCATTTTGATAAATTACTTATGATACATTTTAATGGGGAACTTTAAAGTGATATATGTAATGAAAATGTAAAGTTGAACTTTCAACATGTTAAAAATAGAATATATGTTCACTTTTTTCAGCCTCTTAAAATTTATTTATCCCTTCACCAACAATTATTTATTTATTAGAAAATTTAATATATCAGATTGGTGTTCATTTGATTTTTCAAAAATATCAAATAGTGACACTTCCCGGAAGCAAAAGGATAAATTATAAAATAAAATTAAAGACGATTGATTGAAGGATAAATGATAAGATGTTATAATCATCATTTTCCTTTACATTATGAATGTTCGTTACAACTTATTCTTGTATGTAATTTACTTTAGTATTTTAGTTTTAATGAAATATAGATTTTAAGTATTATGTTATAAATTTCGTGATATTAAATTTTCGCCCGAAGCGCGGTAATATTACTAGTCTAATTATATACAAAAATGAAATGATAATTGTTGGTCAAATTGTTTAGGAGGTTACAACAACCCCACACGAACACGTTTGTATGAATATCTAGTAAAACAAATAGCTGAGGTGTATAACCCTGCAAAATGAAATAAATAACCGCAAATTGTTGCGACAGTCTTAAAAAGTCCACACAACTTAATTGTGACAGACATAACTTCAAGGATTTTTAAAACCGCCTTTACAACAATTAGAAATTTTAACCCCTCCTCCTACTTGGCACTTTTTTTGTAGTGCTTATACAGACTAAACATGTAATTGAATAAAATACACAGCTTATCACAACTGGTAAAAATCTTATTTATTTAAATGATGAAACTTGTAATATGTTCACTTAAAGGTTATGAAGGCCAATCTTACATTTCAGACATATTAAAAAGTAAGGAAAAAATATAACGCCATGCAAATATTCCATAAAAAAAAAAAACTTTGACATATAGATACAATCAGTTTAAGAAAAAAATTATTGACCAAATGAAAAAATATTTGAAAGCCAAGATGTGAATCAGTAATTTTAACTTGAGATTGACATGCAAGTTAACTTCAATTCTTGCTCCATTATC
Organism: Solanum piurae; assembly: GCA_029582685.1. NCBI lineage: Eukaryota > Viridiplantae > Streptophyta > Magnoliopsida > Solanales > Solanaceae > Solanum > Solanum piurae. The sequence continues at coordinate 25,140 of JAJOOO010013959.1, read as the reverse complement.
AGAGGTTAGAAAAACTTAAATGTGGTATTTTAATGCTTTTATAACTGGACATAATTATGCATCAAATTATTAAGTAATCTTCCACACATTTTATTATAGAATTACATCAAATGTTCAGTCTTTTAATGACATACTCTAACATTGATTCTCTTGAAAAGAAGAAGTCAATGAAGGAAAGAGGCACAAGACGTGCACCAATGAGATATACTCATTTTTCTCTCTCTTCGAAATTGATGCCTAGTACTTGAATTTTTTGTTAAGAGATCAATCATTAAGGATGAGTCGTGTAGTGAGTGTTGGGGGTGATCAGAGTTCCTTGAGCTACCTATTTGAAAGTGTATAACAATTTTCAGACTTTCGCAATCAGGAAAAGAATCCTACTAATGAGGTTGCCTTAAAGTCAGCTGATAACACCAAGAATGTTCCAACAGACATTCACAGTAGCAACACAAACAACTATTTTTGTGGTGATGGCTAGAACTGCGGCAACTTTCATAGAGAAAGGCATTCAGCCAAGGTCTAAACAACACCTGGTGGTGGATCTTCAGTAGAGTATTTGTTTTGTAATAGCAGTAGCAAGAGATTCTCTTGACATGAGATGATCCTGTAATTTTCTTGTCTACTATCGGTGGATAGTAGTTCATCTTGAGTTTAACTACTATCCATCAAATGTGGACAAGAAAATTACACGATTACCTTATTTTTTAGAATATTTTTTTTAAAACATAGTATATTCACATTTTGGGTGTGTTTGGTATGGAGGAAAATATTTTCTCGAAAATGTTCCAATTATTTCATGTTTGGTTGACTTAAATGTTTGGAAAATATTTTCCAGATCAATTATTTTCCTCAAATTTAAGGAAAATGACTTCCCTTCCAAAATTTAGGAAAACATTTACCAAAACTCTATTCATCCGTTAATTTTTTTCTTACACTACCATTCCTCGTACCCAACCCTCCCCGTTGAAAAAAACAAATTAAAATTTTTAAATTTTCTTATTTTTTAAATATCAAATATATTTTAATCCCTACCACCAAACCTGCTCCCCTCCCCCTCCAACCCCAACCCTCAAACAAAAAAAATGAAAATTTTAAAAATTATTTTTGAAAAATGTTTAAAATTTTACGATTTAAAAAATTCTACGCCATTCCCCGCGCCAGCCCCCTTCCCCTCCACACTGTCAATTATTTTTAGGAAAAATATTTTTTTGGGAAATACTTCAAATTCATCATATTTTACGCCACCAACACCCCTACCCCCACCCCCACCCTCCTCACTCAGGCCAGTCCCATCAATATTTTTTGAGAAAATTATTTTTGAAAAATATTTCATATTTACGCTACCCCCTCCCCCGTCACTCTCCCGCATCCCCACTCCCACGCAGGTCAATCCCGTCAAAAAATGGTTTTAAGAAAAAATCAATTTTGGAAAATATAGTTGATTTTTTTAAAAAAATTCATTTTTTACAGCACCCTCTACCTCCCCCTCAAGGGAACACTGTAACACCCCGGAAACTAGTAGACCCAACTAAAGCCACAAGCTAGGGTTCTAAGGTTTGATGTGTGCAAAATAGAATCACAGATGAAACTTTCCGTACTTTGAATGAGGGGTTTAGTAGTTGAACGTCAAGACACGTGTTAGACCCCGTAGTTTAGAAGACTATCTATGGAGTGGTATAAGGTTGCAAAGGCCTAAGCTATCAAGGTTGTGTGAAAGAGAACTTGTTGTCTTAGGTGCCTAGATGGCGATTAGGTAGCTTGATCGCCCAAGTCACTTGGCGATGCGCCAAAGGGAACCTAAGGTCGCCTAGAGGGCTGCCCGTTTGTCCTTGATTCTAGAACAAAGGGCGAGCTAAGCCACAACTCGCCAACCTACTTGGCGAATCGCCCATTGGACCCAAGATCGCCCAAGTGAACTGCCCCATTGGCCTAGGTGTTGGACCAAAGGGCGAGCTAAGTCGCAGCTCGCTAACCAGGTTGCCGACTCGCCCTTTAGCTCCCTAGATCACCTAATGAAACTACCCATTTTGTTATCTACTAGAAAAATGGACGAGCTAAGGGTGCACTTGGCGTGTCACCTAGTGTCCTTGGCGATCCCAAGGTTCCAATGGGTTAGCTTAGACGGGCAAGGGGTGAAATTTTAAGTTAAAACAATTTAAGTCGTTAGTTCTTTACCAAATTTGACCCTACATTATTATATTACTTTCCTACCAACTATATACGCTTATTAGACCTAAGTTTACCTTGTTTAAATCCTTCTCCCCCCCCCCCCCCATAGTTTCCCCCAAATTGAGAAGAAAACCCCAATCTAAGCTAGGGTTTCTTCCAAAGTGTGGGTAGAGTTTGAGTATGATTCTAAAAGGTTGGATATTACTCAATTATGATTGATTTAGAATTTGTGTATGATATTATGATGATTTCTTGTTATTTCTATGGTAACCCTAGTCTAAATTGATGAATGTGATATTTGTGGGTTTATGCCATTAAAGGCCAAATTGAAGGTTCATGAGTGATTTCTAAACCAATGTCATGAGTACTAATTGGTCAAAGTTAGGGTCATATGATCATGAATTGAACTAGACCTAATTGAATAGGATTGATCTTGGCTTTTAAATGTTGAAATTGAACCTTTATTGTGGCTAGAATCACCTAGTAATGAAGAATATGGTTGAGTGCCTTGAAATCTAGGTTCATAAGATGCTTCCATGTTATAGAGTTGTTAAGAGTGAAGACTCCTAGTTATGAATGTTGAAGGCTAGTATTATTGACTATAGATGTTAAAGCTTTGAGAGTAAAGTCTAAGTGAAAATAGAGTCTAATGGGTACAATTATGGTGAAAGGCCTATACTCACCTAACCTACCTTATGAATTCTTGATAGATGAAAGTGATAGAATCACTTGAACATGGATGGATTGTCAAGGACATCCTTCCATAAAATATGAGTGTTGAGCAAGGCTTAACAAGTAAACCTTGGGGTGTATGCTTGGCTCCAAGTGGATATTGACAATGAGAAGGAGTGTCACACAAGATAGGGTCCGGACTACAAGAAGAAAGGAGAGCCCCACCAAGTTGATGTGAGAACTATCCAAGTTAAAGGGGGAACTCGTGCGTAGTAGAGTGTGGGTTTTCCCAAAGTTAGGTCTCATGAGATGGGAACCTTCACTTAGTTGAGTTAAGGTTCTTAGTAGAAATATCCATATCCTATGAACTAAGACATGCTTGAGAAGTATCTCATAGTGTTCTAAAGCATATATGAACTAAGAGGTGCTTAATAAAGTACCTCATAGTGTTCTAAAGTTAAAGAGAGGAACTAGGTTCCAAACCAAGAAGTCTTAGCAAGAGGACCTAAAAGGTGGTACTTACCATGTCGAGTATTATGGGGTGCTATGCATGTATTGCACAAGTATGACTTAGGGTCACTAAACAAAAGTCTTTAGATAGGATTGGGCTAGGGTTGCCTTTCCTAGTTGTAGTTGACTAAAGGTGAGAGATTTCCTTAGTTATGAGAGTTAAGCTAATGATGAGGCCAAAGTAGGGTGAATATGACTAGGATTACTTCAAGGCTATGCTTAGTGTGGAGGGTAGTATGGGATGACTTCCATGCATTGTACAAGTGTGTCTTGAGGTTACTTAGAAGTATGGTACCCTTATGGCATAGAGAAGCTTAAGAGTTGACCTTTTACATATATTATAATTAATATGACATGAAGACCTAAGTCTTGAATGTGAAGGTGGACTATGCCCAAGAATGACCAAAGAGAGGTACTTAGCTTGGATGGTAGTATGGGATGCTATCCTTGCATTGCACAAGTATACTTGGAGGTGGCTTGTGAAGTTGTTCTCTTGTAATATGATGAAGGACTTAAGGTCGAAGTATGTAATCATGAAAGTCTAGGTGAAGACTATGACATGAACATGGTGTATCTCCTATACTCATTTGATATATGTTATGTTGAATTATGTTTATATGATGCTTGTGTTGATAAGTATTTTATGGCTATGTTGATTGTGTTATGATCATGTTATTATCTCTTATGCTTATGTCTTATGTTGACTAACCATTTGAGATGCTCTTATGATGTTGTGTTACCATTCATACTTGGTACATTTTGTACTAACGCATATTGCCTACACTCTAATCAAATGTAGGGTGTTGGAGTTTGTGTTGCTTTGGAGGCTATGTTTCTAAGGCGTTTGAAGACTTGAAGAATTGGTGAGTCCTCATAGCTTCGAGGACAAACCCTATGTTCCTTTTATGTCCTTTCCTATGTTTTAGACTTATTATGGGTTGCGTCCCAAGATTTTTATTCACGTTATTCATTGATGGTTTGAGACATAGACTTAGTAAAGACTTCCAATTTTATGAAGTGCTTTTCTATAGTTTGTTTAAAGAAAGTTATAAATTTCTCATATTTTCTATGATCTTATGTTATGACTATGCTAAGGGCTTGTACGCGACCCTTTGGGGTCAAGTATTTCATGTTATGTCTAGGGAGTACCCTGGGTCGTGACAAACTTGGTATCAGAGCATAAATTTTTGGGATGGTTTTAGGATGTCTCAAACCACGTCTAAGTAGAGTCTTATTAATTGGTGTGAGTGGCGACACATTTATTTATAGAAGGCTATTGGATGCTTAGGCAAAGTTTTACTTCTTGATTCTTTTAGTCGTGCCATAGAGTTTGGCTTTAGTAGGCCCTTTTTCTAATACGCGCCCGTGGTTTTTTCGTGTATGGCTGATACAAGGGCTAATAATAAGAGAGTTGAGGAAGGTGATGAAGTGCAAGAGGTTCCTATTCAAGTTCCACACCAAGCCCCTCCTCAAGATCCTAATGTAGACGGGACTATGACTAATGTGGAGATAAGGACGGCTCTCCAAATATTGACTCAAGCCGTGACGACCTAAGTCAATAGGGAAGTAGTTAATCTGGCTAATAATGTGAATACGACTGCTTTGAGGGTGAGAGAGTTTTTGAGGATGAACCCTCCGGAGTTTTATGGCTCCAAGATGGAGGAAGATCCTCAAGGTTTCAGAGATGAGGTGTATAAGGTGCTTTCTATCATGAGGTTGACTATGGTAGAAAAAGCGGAACTAGCCGCTTATCAATTGATGGATATAGCTTAAATTTGGTATGAATAATGGAAAGATAATAGGCAGTTAGGAGCGGGCCCAATAGAGTGGGAAGGGTTCAAGGAAGCATTTCTAGATAGGTTCTTTCCCCTAGAATTGAGAGAACGAAAGATGCAAGAATTCGTCAACCTCTGTCAAGTGGTATGAGTGTGAAGGAGTATGCTCTTAGGTTCACCCAACTATCCAAGTATGCCCCAACCTTAGTGGTGGACTCAAGGGCTAAAATGATAAGTTTGTGATGGGAGTGTCCGAATTGGTAGAGAATGAGTGTCGTTCGGCAATGCTTATCCCTAGAATTAACATTTCAAGTCTTATGGTTCATGTCGAACATATTGATGAGCAAAAGCTCAAGAAGATGAATAGGGAGGTAAAGAGGGATAGGTGATTTTTGCATAATCAAGACACAACTTCCCATGCAAGTGTCTACGATCGTACAATAGTAAAGTAACCAAACCAAGGGTTGAGGTCGAGTCCCAAGGGAGTGGGTTTGAGAATTAATAGAAAAATAAAATTAATTTCTAATTAGTCATTTCTAAAAACATTGTCTAATACAGACATACTTATTCTAAAGGGTGACACAAAAGTGTCAATTAACAATGGGGGTTTGTAACAAGTAAGCAAAAGTCACTGAAAATAAAGAGAGATACTAAGTATGGAGACGGGATTCTTGGGATATGATAGGAATATGGGCTAAACTAGACTATTGGGTACATGCTTTTGATAGTAAATTCGTTGAATATTTGTGACTAGGCTAGCTATAGTGGGGGTAAATTCTCTCTCGAGCAACTTACCCCAAATCAACCCGGTTTCTCTCAAACACCGGGTTGCCGTATGATGAGAATCATTTGCCTTAGCCCACTCACTCTCTTGATCTTAGTTTATGGGAGAAGGACTAGGGTTCACTCTCTCGAGTTGAACCTCATGTCGACTCAATCCCACTGGCCATCAATTTAGTAGTCTTAGTTTTATGACCTCTCTCTCGAGCAAGCCGAAAACACAAAGGTGAAATAATATTTGCAACTACAATTTCATTAAGTTCCACCACAAATACTAAATGAAATCACATTTAAACAACAAATAAACCATCAACAAGCAAGACCCTACGGATAATCAAACCCATATTCACAAAATCACACCCTAAAAATTGGGGTTTTAGCTAGACATGTAAAAGACAGAAATTTATACCAATATGAGTTTGCATTCAAATGGGTATGAAGATTTTAGTCTCAAAACAAGCCAAGAGTGAAGAATCTTAGAGACCCAAGTCCAAAATCTTGGAGTTGAAACCCTTTGAATCTTCAAGTTCTTCAAAACTCTCTCCAAACTTAGAACTCGAAAATATAAGTGATGAGTCCACAGATTGGACTCATTTAGAGCTATATTTTAATAGGAATAGTGTCCTCAAATGCTTGTTTTGTCTTAATTACTGATGAATAACCTTGAGTTTCAGGTATTTTGAATTTGAGGAAAAGCATGCACACTACTTGGCAAAAAGGAGCAAAAAGGCTGAAAAGAACGAAGAAATGAAGGTCTAATGATAGCCGAGTCCACTTGGCGGATCGCCGATAGGTCTTACTTTGCCTTTTGTTCCAGTGTGTTGAGCCCTGAAGGAAAGGATCAAATAGGTGGTAGGGAGTAGTCGGCGCATCACCGAGTAGATCAATGAGGCAGTACCATGTCGCCCAATGACCCAGAGCATGACAATGCTGAAAGTTAGTGCTAGACAACGATGAACTGCACCAAAGGGAGAATCACCGAGTTGATCGGTGATTATGACTAATGACGCCGAATGATCCGCTGCGACACAAATATGTGAAACCTATAAATACTAGTTATAGTTGTAGTTTTAGGGGTCGAACAATTATTATAATTTTCATAGATAATAGTAGTTTTTCATATATTTGCTCTGAGTTTGAGAGGGTTTTGAAGACTTGAAGAAGACGAGGGTTTCATCTCCAAGGATTTGGACTTGGGTCTCTTAGATTCTTCATTCTTGGCCTGTAACAAGACTTAAATCTTCATACCCATTTAAATGCAACTCATTTAGGTATAAATTTCTATCTCTTGATGTGTGGCTAAAAACCCCAATTCTTGGAGTGTGATTTTGTGAATATAGGTTAGATTAGTTGTTGGGTCTTGCTTGTTGATAGTCTATTTGTAGTTTAAATGTGATGTCATTTAGTGGTTGTGGATGAACTTAATGAGGCTATAGTTGCAAATATAGTCTCATATATGTGTTTTCGGCTTGCGAGAGAGAGAAGTCGTAAAACTAAGACCACTAAATTAATGGCCAGTGCGAGTGGGTTGACATGAGGTTCAGCTCGAGAGAGTGAAACCTAGTTCCATGTCCACACACTTAGCTCGAGAGACTGAGTGGGTTAAGAGGGTGGCTGTTCTTCATGTGGCAAGTGGGTATCCGAGAGGAACCCGCTTAAAACGGGTTAAGTTGCTCGAGAGAGAGCTTATCCCCTCTTAAAGTCTAGCCTAGTCATATTTACTCTACGAGTTCTCTATCAAAAGCATGTACCCAATGATTTATTCTATCCCATATTCCATTCACATCCCAAGAATCCCCCTCTCATTTATTAGATCTCTTGGTTATTTTCGCTATTTTTGCTTACTTGTGACAAAAACCCCATTGTTAATTGACGATTGCATCACCCCCTTTTTGATTTACAATATTTTTCTTCGTTAAAGTCTTTAGCTATGACTAATTAGAATTTAATTCTAATTTTCTATTAATTCTCAAAACCACTCCCTTGGGACTCGACCCCAACCCTTGATTGGGTTACTATACTATTGCACGATCGTGACACTTGCATCAGAAGTTGTGTCTTAGATTACGCAAACATCAAAATGGCGCCGCAGCCGGGGAGTGGTGTTACGTGAGAATTCTTAAATTAATAGAGTTTTTGTTCTTCTTAGTTGTAGTTACTCACCTAATTTTTAGTTTTGTTTTGTTTGCTTGTGTGAATATTTCTGAAAGCATGACTGTTAACGGTAGCAATGGTAGCCAGGTGGGCCACCGAGACGACATTGGTAAATTCAACTATGTCCAAGAGCCCAACATAAATGACCCCCATCTCATGGGAGGTGTTGGAGCCATTCGTTTACCCATAGCCGAGGGAATTGCACTGCTTCACATAACGAGCACCATGTTGCAACTAAAGGGACTTTTCAGTGGATTGGCTCATGAGGATCCTCACGAGCAGCTTCGAAACTTTGTAGATTTATGCGGATCATTCTGATTCAAAATCATCTCTCAGAAGTTGGTTTGATTAAGGTTATTCCCTTTCTCGTTGATGGGATAGACATGCAAATGGCTAGCCGAGTTGCCGCGAGAATCCATCACTTCTTGGGAGGAATTGATAACCGCATTTCAAGTGTGATTTTTCCCTCCCTCGAAGATGATGTCACTTAGGGTTAACATCCATTGCTTTAAGCGTTTGGAAGGAGAGCCTCTGCACGAGACTTGGCTACGGTTCAAAATTTTGGTGCTACAATGCCCAACCCATGGTTTGCCTGATAACGTGCTACTTCAGTACTTCGACCGGAGTTTGGACTCGGTAAACAAAAGTGTCGCCAAACAACTCTCGCCGGGAGGCTTAATGCAGCAGTCGTATGTAGTAGCAGCCCAGCTTTTAGATGGCATGACAACAATCAACAGAGCATGGTACACTCGTGAGGACCAAGTCTCCCCTCTCACCTTCAAGCTATCCAAGGAGCAAATTGAAAAAGACAATGAGAGAGACCAGAACATGGTCAAAATCATGACGCAGCTTGATATTTTATCCAAAAACGTCATGGGGGGTAGTGCCAGTGGTGTCAACATTGTGGGGATAGGGTGTGCTAATCCCGAGAATATGAATTTTGAAGCCTTGTATAACAAGGAGGTAAATTTTCTAGCCAACCAAGGCGGTGGCTACCGCTCAAATTACCCAAGGCAAGGTGGTAACCAAGGTTGGGATAGAGACGAAGGCTGGAAGGACCGAGATCGTGAATGGAGGGACCGTAATCTGAATTGGAAGGATGGGGAAAAGGATAGATATGTGCCTCCCCATGAGAGCCAGAAACCCAAGGATTCAGAAAGTGGTAGGTCTGAGGATATTATCTCACGTATGCTCAACAGCAAGTGGGTTTGCTGAGTGATACTATGACTAACCCCAAGAATGAGGTTTGAAGGTGGACTTGCGCCGTGCCACGATATTGACTTAGGCGCTATTTGGGAGGCAACCCAAAACCCTTTTTAATACTTTAGGTTTGTTATAAAAATAATGATGTGTTGATTGTACAGGTGGAAGTGTGAAGATTGAACGAGAAGCACAAATTGGAGAACTAAAGGCTCAGTCCGCGTGTCGCCGATTAGTTCGGCGAGTCTGACCTAGACCGTCGTTAGGCCCAAAACCAATTCATATTGTGGTGTGTAAAACTCGGCGGAATCAAGAAGCTATTGGCGAGTCGCCAACCATATCGACGATTATGATGAAAACCGCCATTTGGACCTTCACGATTACTGAAGGTCCTGTAAAACTCAGCCAGTCAAGTGCTCACTCTGTGAATCGCCAAGAGCTTCGGCGATCAGAACTAACATCGCCGAATGGACAAAAACTGGACGGCCTTTCAGCCAAAGGTTTAAAAGTTTTCAACTTCATTTTCGTCCCTTACTTTTTCACCTTCCCAAACTAACACCTGCACTCTTGTTTTATATTACCACTATTTCTCAGAGTGTTTTGGTTGATAAATTTTTTCTTGGAGTCGGAGTTCACTGCTTCCTAGCATCCCAATAGCACAAAAGGTTAGTGTCCCGAACCCCATAATTATCTTGTCAAAATTTTGCTCATTTGCAAATATTGTGATCTTATCAAAACCTGTTAAACCTCCCTGATTGGGCTTATTTGTTTATGTATGGAGTGGAGTTAATCTGTGATGAGTGTATTCGTATGTTATGGGTCCCGGTCAAATTTGTGTTTTTTGTGCTTAAATTGCATTTTCAGGGGTTGCGGGGCTGATTTTGAGAAGTTGGGTCAAAAGTAGGCACGTTGGGTCATTCGGTGAGCTGTGACGAGCTCGCCGAACTACTCTGCGATTTTCTTGATTACCCTATCTCACCCATATTATCATGCTTTATTTGTTGTGGCGTCAGTAACTTTCGGCGAGAAGCATGAGGTCACAAAGAGAACTCAACGACTCACTAAAAGTCATCTTGTTCGCCCTTTGTCTGCACCCCTAGCTCCTTCTGCATTGTGACTTTCGGCGGATTGTATGTGGCTCGCCGAAGGTATTCGACGGCACGCCGAATGGACTATCTAGTCTTTCTGCAGCTGAATGTCTTTGTTTTCAATGTCAAATATGTTCTAACATTATCTCAAGACTTTGCAGACATGGACAGACCAAAAGTTGCAGGAAGAAACATGCCACCCAGACACATAAGAGCACAAAAGTTCAGAAGAACAGCAAGGAGCTAGAACAAGACTGCCAGTTTGAGGAGGAGGAGGCCCATTGACCCTAATGTCCCTTCATGGGCTCGAGGGTTCTGCAATGCGATACACACATCTTTGTGGCAGCTCACGAGTTGGATAATAGGATTAAGGCTAATATTGCTGTGGAAGCTGAAGCAGAGCGAAAAGAAAATGAAAATCAGAAGCAGAATGATAACACTCTGGGAACTGATGCCCAGATAGATGGAGCAACTTCTTAGACAGGATCTCTTCTTTAACTCCCTCTCTGTCTTCATTACTTTACCTTTCGGATTCTGTGTTATTAACACTTGAGGACAAATATTTTCATTTGTGGTGGGGTGAGGCTAACCATTGTGTGCTACTCATGTTTTATGTTTATATTTGGGTTGGTCTATTTAAATGATGTTATATACTATTTTTTTGGATGTTTGAACTTATGGCTCCCTTCTATTTTAATTGAAAAATGATTTTGACACTTCTGGAAAATTTTCCGAAAAAATTTCACAAATTTTCACCACCTCTTGTGATTGAAAGTGGCTATTCTTAGGCAAATTTGAGTCTCGGTATCGATCAATACCGATGACTTAAATAGTGCTTGCAATCGAACGAACATGAATGTGCGGCTACGATGAGACCAATGAAGGTGAATAGACAATATGTGAACTCTTTGCATCTCGTTGTGATTAGCCATTTATCAAATCGATTCTCCTGGGATGACCGTTGCACACTAGCAAAAGTATGGAGTCTTGTTTGACTTTATTGTTGATGCCTTGTGTGATGAGCTTACTTTGAACCATCCATGAATACACATAGAATTAGCCCCGTTAGTCTGGGCAACTAAGTAAAGTTATCTCTTGATATGATCTTAGGCAACTTTGAAGAGCGTGAGCCAATTTGACATATACCTCTTTTGTGGCCTACCTTGTGAGTGTGTGAACCTCTCTTGAACACCCCTTGAACCTTAACCTTCTTTGGAAGAAACTTGATGAAAACTAGACCTTTCTTAATCCATTACCGTTAATCCTCTTCATTTGTGGTCTAATGAATAGCCTACTTAGGCCAAAAGCCTAAGTTGGGGGTGTGGTGAGAAGAAAAGGGAAAGTCAAGAAGTGCAAGGAAAGTCTCTGTTAACCCATGGTGTTGAGAAAAATGGAACCCCTCCATATAACAAAAAGAGAGAGAAAAAGAAAAGAAAAGAATGAAAAAAAATGTTGCAGAATAAAGTGCAAAAGAAAGGGGGTTTCCAACACACTCTGGGAAAGTGAATAATAGGATGACTTATGACCACTAAATAAAATGACGAAGGAAAAGGGAAGGAAGTGTTGTGAGCACCATAATTCATTAAGATGAAAGCCACTAAGTCTAAATGACCATACCTTTGCACTCAGCCCTATTACAAGCCTTAAAAAGACCTTTTTGATCTTGAAAAAACTGAAATAAATGTCAATAGGAAAATACGGGCAAACCTATGGGTGAAAGCATGCATTGTTTTCTTCTTTTTGAGTATGAGCGTTGCATCTGATTCCCGAACCTTAAATGATTATACATCATGTTTGTGAGAATGGAATCATCCTTTGTATGTGAGGGCATTTGAATATTGTTGTTGCGCTTGAACTTGCATTTGAAGCAAGTATTGCGAGCTTGAGAATCTTTGGTAATGGTGTCTCACAACTTGAATCTTTGGGTACCCAATTGATCCTTGCATAAGTAAATTGAGTCTTGTTGTGTACATTCATGATTGAATCTTGTGTAGTACTGTTTGAGACATCCTTGTTGAACTACTGAACCTGAGTATTACTTGAGGACAAGCAAAAGTTTAAGTTGACGGTTTTGATGAGTCCACATATTGGACTCATTTAGGGCTATATTTTAATAGGAATAGTGTCCTCAAATGCTTGTTTTATCTCAATTACTGATGAATAACCTTGATTTTTAGGTATTTTGAGGCAAAGCATTGACACTACTTGGAAAAAAGGAGCAAAAAGGCTGAAAAGAACGAAGAAATGAAGGCCTGATGATCACCGAGTCCACTTGGCTGCTTGCCGATAGGTCTTACTTCGCCTTTTGTTCCAGTGTGCTAAGCATTGAAGGAAAGGATCAAATAGGTGGTAAAAGGGAGCAGTCGGTGCATTTTCGAGTAGATTGGCGAGGTAGTACCATGTCGCCCAATGATCCAGAGCACAACGATGTTGAAGGTTGGTGCTAGACGGCAATAAACTACACCAAAGGGTGAATCGCCGAGTTGATCGGCGATTTTGACTAATCACGTCGAATGATCTGCTGCAACACAAATCTGTGAAAACTATAAATACTAGATAGAGTTGTAGTTTTAGGGGTCGAACAATTATTATAATTTTCATAGAGAATAGTAGTTTTTCATATTTGTTTCTCTGAGTTTGAGAGGGTTTTGAAGACTTGAAGAAGACGAGGGTGTCATCTCTAAGTATTTGGACTTAGGTCTCTTAATTCTTCATTCTTTTCCTTTAACAAGACTTAAATCTTCATACCCATTTGAATGCTAGCTCTTTTAGGTATAAATTTATATCTCTTGATATGTGGCTAAAAAACCCCAGTTCTTGTGGTGTAATTTTGTGAATATGGGTTAGATTAGTTGTTGGGTCTTGCTTGCTGATAGTCTATTTGTAGTTTAAATGTGATTTCATTTAGTGGTTGTGGATGAACTTAATGAGGTTGTTGTTGCAAATATAGTCTCATATATGTGTTTTCGGCTTGCTCGAAAGAGATGTAGTAAAACTAAGACCACTAAATTGATGGCCAGTGCGAGTGGGTTGACATGAGGTTCAGCTCGAGAGAGTGAGTGGGTTAAGGCGGAGGCTGTTCTTCATGCAGCAAGTGCGTGTCCGAGAGGAACCCACTTGAAATGGGTTAAGTTGCTCTAGAGAGAGCTTATCCCCCTTAAAGTCTAGCCTAGTCATATTTACTCTACGAGTTCTCTATCAAAAGCATGTACCCAATGAATTAGTCTATCCCATATTCCATCCACATCCCAAGAATCCCGCTCTCATTTATTAGATCTCTTTGTTATTTTTCACTATTTTTTCTTACTTGTGACAAAACCCCCATTGTTAATTGACGCTTACGTCACCCCCTTTTTTATTTACAATGTTTTTCTTCGTCAATGTCTTTAGCTACGACTAACTGGAATTTAATTCTAATTTTCTATTAATTCTCAAAACCACTCCCTTGGACTCGACCCCAACCCTTGGTTGGGTTACTATACTATTGCACGATCGTAGACACTTGCATCGAAAGTTGTGTCTTTAATTATGCAAACATCAAGAAGCAAAGTCTGAAAAATTACCGTTCAAAGCTAAAAATTCGATTCTAAAATTCTAATTCTCAACGAGTATTTATAGTTTTCAAAAATCTGTGCGGCAAAGGACTACTCGGCGACGTTAGTCGGGATCGCCGATCAACTCGACGATCCGCCCATTGGTCTAATTCATCGCCTTCTTGAGTTAGCCTTCAACATCCTCACGTCCTGGATCATTGGGCGATATAGTACTGATTCACGGAATTGCTCGGCGATGCGCCGACTGCCCCATTTCACCGCCGATTTGATCCTTTCATTCAAGGCTCAGCACACTGGAACAAAAGACGATGATAAGACCTTTTGGCGACTCACCGAATGAGTTCGGCGATTCTCAAATCTTAATTTCTTCTTTCTTTCCGTTGATTTTGTTTGTTTTTGCTAAGTAGTGTCCATGCTTCCCCTCAAACTCCAAATACCTGAAACTGAGACACAATATGCATTTGAGGACACTAATTCTATCAAAACATAGCCCTAAATGAGTCTAATTTGTGGACTCATCAACTCCCCTAACTTAAACTTTTTCTTGTCCTCAAGCAAACTCAAGTTCAACCGTTCAAAAAGGGTGTCTCAAACAGTGCTACACAAGAATCAATCATAAATACGCACAGCAAGACTCAATTACTTATGCAAAGATCAATTGTGCACTCAAAGATTCAAGTTCTGACTCACCAATATCAAAGAATCTCATGCTCACAATACTTTCCTCAAGTGCAAGTTCAAGCTAAACCAAAGTGTTCAAAATGCCCTCACACAAAGAATGATTACATATTCACACACAATGGTTCGCAATTTAAAGCTTCGGAATCTAATGCAACGCTCACACTCACAAAGATGAACACAATACATGCTTTCACCCATAGGTTTGCCCGTATTTTCCAATCAACATTTGGTTCGGTTTACTCAAGATCAAAAAGGTCTTTTAAAGGCATGTAATGGGGCTGAGTGTGAAGGTATGGTCATTTAGGATCAGTAACTTTCATCCTCATGAAATGTGGTGCTCACAACACTTCGTTTCCTATTCCTTCATTATTCTCTTTAGTGCTCATAAGTCATCCTATTATTCGCTTTCCATGGATTGTTTGGAAACCCTATTTCTTTTGTACTTTATTCCACAACTTTCTTCTTCATTCTTTTTATTATTTTTTTTTTTATATATATGGAAGGGTTCCATTTTTCTCAAAATCATAGGTTAAAGGAGACTTTCTTTGCACTTCTTGACTTTCCTTTTCTTTTCACCACACCCTCAACTTAGGCTTTTGGCCTAAGTTGGCTATTCAATCAACCACAAATCAAGAGGATTATAGGTAGTGGATTAAAAGAGGTCTAGTTTTCATCAATTTTCTTCCAAAGAAAGGTAAGGTTCAAGGGGTGTTCAAGAGATGTTCACACACTCACAAGGTATGTCACAAAAGAGGTATATGTCAAATTGGCTCACACTCTTCGAAGTTGCCTAAGATCATATCAAGAGATAGCCTTACTTAGTCGATCGGACCAACGATGAAAATTCTAGGTGTATTCATGCATGGTTCAAAGCAAGCTCATCACACTACGAATTAACACTCCAATCAAACAAGAATCCACACTTTTGCTAGTGTGCAACGCTCATCACAAGAGACTTGATTTGATACTAGGCTAGTCAGAACGACATGCAAAGAGTTCACATATTGTCTATGAAATATTATTTGGCCTCATTGTAGCCGCACATTCATGTTCGTTCGATTGATAGCACTATTCAAGTCATCGGTATTGATCGGAATCGAGAATCAAATTTTGCGAAAGAATAGCCACATTCAACACACAAGAGGTAGAATTTTTTTTTGGGAAGGGTCAAAATTATTTTGCAATTTAAAATACGGAGCCACAAGCTGAAACATCCACGAAAACAGTGTAAACAAAATTTAAACACAAAAGCCCAAATACTCAAAACACGATTCAGGAGTGGCACACAAAGGTGGGCCTCACCCCACCATAAATAAAAACATTTTTCCTCAAATGCAAACAACAGAATATCCAGAATTTCGAATAAAGAAAAACAGAGAGGGAGGTAGAGAAAAATTATGTCTACACAGTTGCTCCATCAGTCTGGGCATCAGTGCCCGATGTGTCAACCTGGAATTTGATAATGGCCCCCGGAGCTTCTTCATAAGATTCAGCGGCAACTGACTTACTCAGATTGTCCAAGTCATGAGCCACCAAAAGGAGTGGATAGATGTGAAGAATCCACGTCTCCACAAGGGAATAGTGGGGTCTTGGGGATTTTTTCTCTTCGTGGCACTGGGCTTCTTGCCCTCATTATCCTTTGTATTTTTCCTGAAATTATTCGCTCTTGTTTGTCGGGGTGGCATATCTCTTCCAGCTATTTTTGGTCTAGCCATTTCTACAAAGCATCAAGAAAAAGATAGACAATATTTAGACAAAAGCAAGGCAGTTGAATTTCAAAATCACTTTGCCGAACCAGTTGGTGAAGCGCGCAACCACTTAGGCGGTTCGCCGAGTGCAATGCAGAGAGAATACAAGGGTGCTGACAAAGGGCGAACAAGAAGTCTTTCGGCGAGACGTCAAATGCATTCGGCAACATCATGACTCTCACCAAAAGTTACAGAATTCAACATCATAATTTGCATTAAATGAAAGGCGAGATGGGGATTTTGGGCGAACCGTCGAGTGGTTTGGCGACTCTGCTCGCCAAACGGCCAAACGTGTCTTCTTTCGACCCAACTTCCCGAATTCAACCTGTAACCTCTGAAAATAAAATTAAAGCATGCATAACTCAAATTAGGCTTAAACCCAGCGACATATATCCACAACCCACAGTTGTTTTATCCAATTTAAAGCGCAATTTACAAGAATTAACTGTTTAACTTAGTACGGGAAAAATTTACGAACCTAACAGGCAACCAAATATTCTAATCCTACTAGAGAGGACCAACCACATCATCAAAGTAATGTTATTTCATTTGAGTACAACTATAAATACAAGAAGCTTAGGGCTTGGAAACAAACCTTTGGTGCAGATTAAGATGTAATTGAGATGCTGGGAAGCAATGTAATCCAACTCATAACACAATTCGATACTAAAAATACTCCAAAAATGCAACAAAGGTAAAACTACAGTGTAGGTGTGAGTTTGGGAAGATGAAAAAGTCAGGGAAAGGGAATGAGTTTAAAACTTTTAAACCTTTGGCTTGAAAAACCGTCTAATTTTCGCCCATTCGGCGACATTAGTCTCGATTGCCAAATTATTCGGCGTAATGCCAAGTAGTCATTTTCCTTGCCGAATTTTACAGAACCTCCATGTATGGTGGGAGTCCAAACAGCGGTCTCCGTTGAGATCACCGATATAATCGACTATTCACCAATAATTTCCTGAGGTCGCCGACTTTTACATATTCCAATGTAAATTGGTCTTGCATCTAATAGCGGTTTGGTTCGGGGTCGCCGAACCCTTCGGTGATTCACGAAATAGACCTGTAACTCGTCAATCTGCACTTTTCATTCACTCTTCACACTTTCATCTGCACAATCAACACACCATTATTTTATTAAAGAAAAATAAAGCAATAACTAGTTTTTGGTTGCTTCCCAAACAACGCCTTAGTTAACGGCGTGGCACGACTCAAGTCCACCTTCAAACCTCATTTTTAGGGTTGACCATAGTGTCTCTAGGCAAACACCCTTTTTGTCTCAGATTTAGGTGAGATGACATCTGACCCATTTGGGTCTCAAGCTGCTTGATTGATACTCAATGGGAGGTAACGGTCTGGCTAAGGGTTGACACATCCTCTTTCATCTCTTTCAAGATCTTTTCTGACCCTTCAACTTTGTTGAGGATACGAGAAAGTATATCGTCAGACCTACCACTCTCCGAATCCTTTGGCTTCAAGCGCTCGTGGGGAGGCACATACTTGTCCTTCTCCCCGTCCTTCCAATTAGGATTACGGTCTCTCCACTCGCGATCCTTCCAACCTTCATCTCTAGCCCAACCTTGGTTACCACCCTGCCTTGGGTAGTTTGAACGATAACCACTGCCTTTGTTGTCTAGGAAGTTCACTTCCTCGTTATACAAGGCTTCAAATTTTGACTCCTCAGGATTTTCCCACCCGATCCCCACAGTGTTGACACCACGGGCACCAGCCCCTATGCCATTTTTAGATAAAATGTCAAGTTGTGTCATGATCTTGGCCATGTTTTGGTCTCTCTCATTATCTTTTTCCATCTTCTCCTTGGATAGCTTAAATGTGAGAGGGGACACTTGGTCTTCACGAGTGTATCATGCCCTATTAATGGTCATCATGCCATCTATGAGTTGGGTTGCTACTACATACGGTTGATGCATCAGGCCTCTAGGTGAAAGGTTATCGGCGACACCTTTGTTTACCGATGGCCCCAATACCGTCCATGAGATGGGGGTCATTAATGTTGCACTCTTGGACATCGTTGGGATTTCTGATATCGTCTTGGTGGCCCACCTGGATACCATTGCCACCGTTAACACTCATGCTTTCTGAAATATTCACACAAGCAAACAAAACAAAACTAAAAATTAAGTAAGTAAACTACAACTTAGAAGAACAAAAATTCTACTAATCAAAGAATTCTCAAGTAACACCACTCCCCGGCAGCGGCGCCATTTTGATGTTTGCGTAATCAAGACACAACTTCCAATGCAAGTGTCTACGATCGTACACTAGTAAAGTAACCCAACCAAGGGTTGGGGTCGAGTCCCAAGGGAGTGGGCTTGAGAATTAATAAAAAAATAAAAATAAGTTCTAATTAGTCATAGCTAAATCATTGTCGAATACAAACATAATAAATCTAAAGGGTGACACAAAAGTATCAATTAACAATGGGGTTTGTAACAAGTAAGCAAAATTAGCAAAAATAAAGAGAGATAATAAGTATGGAGATGGGATTCTTGGGATGTGATAGGAATACGGGCTAAACTAGACTATTGGGTATATGCTTTTGATAGTAAATTCATTGAATATTTGTTACTAGGCTAGATATACTGGGGATAAATTCTCCCTTGAGCAACTTACCCCGAATCAACCCGGTTTCTCTCGAACACCGGGTTGCTGCATTAAGAGAAGCCTCCGCCTTAGCACTCATTCTCTCAAGCTGAGTGTGTGGGAGAAGGACTAGGGTTCACTCTCTCGAGCTGAACCTCATATCGACCCAATCCCACCGGCCATCAATTTAGTAGTCTTTGTTTTACGACCTCTCTCTGGAGCAAGCCGAAAGCACAAAGGTGAAATCGTATTTGCAACTACAATTTCATTAAGTTCCACTACAACTACTACACGAAATCACATTTAAACAACAAATAAACCATCAAGAAAAAAAACCTAACAGATAATATAACCCATATTCACAAAATCACACCCCAAGAATTGGGTTTTTAGCTAGACATGTAAAAGAGAGAGAAATTTATACCAATATGAGTTTGCATTCAAATGGGTAAGAAGATTTTAGCCTCAAAACAAGCCAAGAGTGAAGAATCTTAGAGACAAAACAAGCCAAGATCTTCAAAACCTTGTCCAAACTTAGAACTCAAAAATATAAGCAAAGTCTGAAAAATTACTGTTCAAAGCTAAAAAATCGATTCTAAAATTCTAATTCTCAACGAGTATTTATATTTTTCAAAAAATGTGTGGTGAAGGACCACTCGGCAACGTTAGTCGGGATCACCGATCAACTCGGAGATCTGCCCTATGGTCTAATTCATCATCGTCTTGTCTTAGCCTTCAACATCCTCGCTTCCTGGATCATTGGGTGGTATAGTATTGATTCGTGAAACTGCTCGGTGACGCACCGACTGCTTCATTTCACCACCGATTTTATCCTTTCGTTCAAGGCTCAGCACACTGGAACAAAAGGCGAGGATAAGACCTTTTGGCGACTCCCCAAATGGGTTCAACAATTCTCAGATCTTCATTTCTTTGTTATTTCCGCTGCTTTTGTTCCTTTTTGCTAAGTAGTGTTCATGCTTCCCCTCAAACTCCAAATACCTGAAACTGAAGGGTTTTTGATCATATATTGAGACAAAATATGCATTTAAGGACACTAATTCTATCAAAACATAGCCCTAAATGAGTCCAATTTGTGGACTCATCACTAGGGCCAATGATGGAAACTTTCCTAATGCTAAGTCCGATGGAAAAGATAGGCCTAGGACTAAACCAAGGTATTCCAGCCAAGATACTTCTAAGACTACTTGCCCCAAGTGTGGGAGGAGTGATTATGGTAAGTGCCTAGCCGGTATGGATGGGTTCTATGGATGTGGGAAAGATGAGCACAAAATGAGAGATTGCCCGATTCTTAAGTGTACACCCTAGAAAATGGTAGGATAAACTAGAGCCTCATTCTTTGGGTTAGAGTAACCTTAAAGCAATGACTAGGCTATCTTCGAGCTTAAATGGTTAAGGAAGGAGTCTAGGGTGAAGTCTAGGACCTTAAATTACTTAAGAAAAATAAAGGAAAACAATGGTTACCGCTAGTCCATTCGGTGATGGGCAGTAGCTTCGCCCATGATCCTTGGAGATGCACCAACGGGTTCTCCTCGCCTAGTGGACAGCCTCCTCACAAGTCCTAGCCACAGTAACAAAGGGCGAGATGGGTTGAGGGTCGCCCAATGGATTGGTGATTCACCCATTGCCCCTCCTCATCGCCTAAGTGAGCTGCCAATTTATGGAGCTCACTGTAACTTTGGACGAGTCTAAGTTGCAGTAGGCGAGTTACCTAAGTGCCTTGGCGAGCCAAAGGGTGCCAAAGGGCGAGCTTCAGCGTGGGAAGGTAATCTTTTGAAGTTTAATGAAGGGTCTTTTAGTAAATCTTTCCTAAGCTTAAACCAACACTTTCTACTCTTTTCCTACTAAATATAAATACTTTTTAGAGTCAAATTCTACCTTTTTAATCACTCTAAAAGAAGACCCTAATCCTTTCAATATTTCTCTCTCTAGAAGTTCCTCTATTTAAGAACACCAAGAACCTGAAGACTAGGGTTCAAGCTCCAAGATTCTCACTCCAATTTGTGGGAAAGGATTCAATAAAGGTATGGGGACCTTGATTCATGGAACACTTTTCTCCATGAAGCCCTTCAAACTCTAATTTCGAAATTGGTATATTGTTAAAAAAACTAGGGTTTCTATTCTAACCATGGGTTTTACCTAAAAACGATTTCAACTTGTTAATTGCATTATAATATCGATGATTTTATGTTTAATGGTGATTTTCATTGTAAAGCTACCCTTGAACCCATGAATACCCCCATGACCCGAAATTCAAGTATTGTGATACGTGTATTGATGTAAGATGATTACTAAGAATAGTTTCTATATGAATTTAGTTATTGAATATTGTTCTATTCATGCCTATTGTAGTATCTTTGGGTGTAATTGTGAAACATGATTCATGACCTTGAAAAGGGGTAAATTGCTAGGGTTTGTGCATATGAATGAAAGATGTGTATAAACTATTTATTCATTTAGAAAGTAACTCTCCTATGACAAATGTGTAAAGTTGGTATTCCCTTACCCTTACACTTGATATTATATGTATTGTCTAGAATGATGATATTGTTGTTGTTGGGTTGTTGCAAGGACAATTACACACACACACACTTCATGCATAAATATGTTTATGATGTATCTATGGTGTTAATTGAGAGTATAGTTCTCATATGGACCTTTACACATTATTATGCATGAATTGTACATAAACGATGTTGATCCTACTGTGTTGATTGAAAGTCCATTCTCATGAGAACACATGATCTTGGTGTGAAAGTTATTCTCACATACTAATTATGATTCTAAAGTTGAAAGTACATTCTCACCTTTAATGAATCCTTGAGCTATTTTAGGAATTGTATTTGAACGAAGGGTAGAGTACATCATTCACACATGTAAATACAATTCAAGACTAATGACGTATAATTTGGGAAATAATTCTTAGCACCGAATAGATATGGACAATAAGGTAAAGGACCTCCCGCCAATGCAATATTGAGGGTCATCCACTAGGGAACTCATGAGATGGGAGCCCCTCCGCCAATGCAATAGGGAGGGTTTCTAGAAGTAATCTCCCTATCCTATAACTATGTGCCAACATAGGATCTTAGCTAGTGGATCCACCTTATAGCTAGACATTTTAGTTCTACCTTAGGCAAGTAGAACACCTTTCTTGGTGTGGGGTTACAGGACAACGGATTCCATGTAGCTCACATGGTCTATGTCGGTTATGGAAACTTTTCCCTAAATAATAAAGATAATGAATGAGACACGAATCATGCCATAACTTCTTGGTGAATTTTACTTAGTAGGAGTAGGGGTATGGGACTTCAATCCCATATTGCACAACTGGTTTAGTAAGATGTTGTAGTATGGTTCCTTTATATTATGATGAGATTCAATGTATGCATGTGTATTGAATGGATAGTTGATATGAATGACTTTCCTCATATTCAAAGTATTATGCATGACTAGTTTCCTTATTGATGATTAATGATTATAATGAATTCTAAAGATGATGTGCATGACCAAGGTAGCTTCAAGAGGGTACTTAGTAGCGTTGGTATTATGGGATGCCAGTCATACATTGCACAAGTGTCTCTTAGGGGTTGCTAAGGTGTTGATATTCTCTTGTAATGATTATAAATGAAATTGTGGCTTATGTTGTACATTGTTTATACATGTTGGTTTCCAAACTCAATAAATGCATTCTTTTTACTAAAATGTCCGTTTTATCATGTTTTAAGGATTTTATGCATGTTTCCATACTTAGTACATATTATGTGCTAACCCCTTTCTTCCTTCTACTACTTAATGAGTGTAGGTTCCGGTTAGGTGACTTCACACTCATTTGAAGAAGACTTGCATTGCTTATCTCCCAGTAGTTGGTGAGTCCTCAAGTTCGAGGACGGGATTTCCTATTTTTCTTAGTCATGTTGTATCTCGTATATTGATACTTTCTAGTGATGTATAAGGGCTAAGTCCCAAACTTTGCATTCTTTGGTTTTAGATGGTGTACGAGACAAATGTGTAGATTCCTATGATTTTCTTATATGAAAAATGAAGTTGGACTTCAATTGTAAAGTTTTAAATTTTCCTTATTATTTCTATGTCTTATGTTATGATGATGCTAGATTCTTTTCTTATGAGGTCATGTACAACAACCTTAACCGCACAAGCCTGGGCTGGGCCTACCTCCATCCCTAGAGGAGCCGTATGAGGCGGAAGCTCCACGTACGGTTTTGAAGCCGAGCCTTTCCAGATGACTTGTATGAGAACCCTTCGAGATCAAGTACGCCGTGTTACGACTTGGGGGTGGTCTCGGGTCAAAACATTAAGGCTGAGGGTAGGGAGGAGAAGAAATAGAGACATAAGCTAGGGTTCTAAGGTTTTATGTATGAGAAATAGAGTCGTATCTGAGACTTTCCGTACATTGAATGAGGGGTTTAGTAGTTGAACTTTAAGACACGTGTTAGACCCCGTAGTTTAGAAGACTGTCTATGGAGTGGTATAGGGTTTCAAGGGCCTAAGCTATCAAGGTTGTGTGAAAGAGAACTTGTTCTCCTAGGTGCCTAGTTGGCGATTGGGCAGCTTGATCGCCCAAGTCACTTGGTGATGCGCCAAAGACCACCTAAGGTTGCCTAGAGGGCTGTCCCTTTGTCATTGATTCTGGAACAAAGGGCGAGCTAAGCCACAACTCGCCAACCTACTTGGCGAATCGCCTATTGTACCCAAGATCGCCCAAGTGAACTGCCCCATTGGCCTAGGTGCTAGACCAAAGGGCGAGCTAAGTCTCATCTCGCCAACCAGGTTGGCGACTCGCCTTTTAGCTCCCTAGATTGCCTAATGCAGCTGCTCATTTTGTGAGCTACTAGAAAAATGGGCGAGCCAAGGGTGCACTTGGCGAGTCGCCTAGTGTCCTTGGCAATCCCAAGGTTCCAATGGGCGAGCTTGGACGGGCAAGGGGTGAAATTTTAAGTTAAAACATTTTAGGTCCTTAGTACTTTACCAAAGTTGACCCTACATTATTCTATTACTCTCATAGAAACTATATAAGCTTATTAGACCTAAGTTTACCTCATTTAAATCATGTAGTAAAAAACTATATAAGCTTTTTACTCTCTTGTAAAAAGGTTTAAATTAGGTAAATATATTCTTATAGGGTCAAAACGTTCGAATACGACACCCCGGGACCACCCTAAGGGGCCCCAAGGAGGACCCCAACCTTGGCCAAGGCAGCTTGCAAAATGAACTTGGAGGGAATAGGTGCGCGTCGCGCACTTGCTCCCCCAAGGAGCAAAAAGTTTTTTCGCGACGCGGTCGTGTCGCGGACTCTTCTGTCTCGAAATTTAATTCCAATTATCTTCAGGGAACAGCTCTGCGTCGCGGACTTGTTCCGCGATGAAAATTCAGAAATTCAAAAATCAACTTTTATTTCATTAAAGTGTCCAACTAAGTGAGGGGTATTTTAGATATTTTAGGGGACATGTATATAATGATTTTTAAGTCAATTTACCTCACTTTTATCACTCAAACACAAAACCCCAAAGATCTAAACCTAAAGTTCCTCCTTCTCTCTACTCTCTCTTTCCCAAGAACTCCATTGAAGAAGATTGGAGCTTCAAGAAGAAGACCAACTCTCCAAGGTTTCAACTAGGATTTTCGTGGTTAATTCGTCAATAAGGTATGGTTTCTTATCACTCTTGGGATTCCTTTCCCCAAGAGGCCCCTTCAAGATGAATTTCAAAATCCCCAATTTCTAGGTTTCAATCCAAAAACGTGGGTCTTCTTTCTAAAGTGAAATTGATGTCATAAACTGACTTTGATTGATGTTATATGAACAATTATGGATGAATTTATGTTGTATTGATGGTTTATTGAAGAATTCCCCATGAGACCCATGTTTCTCCTTCTTTTCCTAATTCTAACCCTAGTTTGTGTTGGGTCTTTGAATGAAGCCTTGAAGGCTATGAAGAGAATATGTCAATTGCTTATATTGATGTTGATTATGTTATTGCTTCATGAATTACCTTGTATTATGTATTGTCTATGAATTGTTGGGTAATTGAAGTATGAATGTCCCATGGAGGGCAAGAAGTTATGAAGATTTCTTCTTCTTTGAACTCAAGTATGAAAGGTAAATTACTTAGATTGTAATGATGCTATACCTAATGTGTTGTTGTGGTGTTGATGACCTAGTTTCCTCATC
>JAJOOO010013958.1:0-36844 GCA_029582685.1 Solanum piurae | reverse complement strand
AATTGATAAGAGTCAGTCTACCTCCTCTGGATAGGTATTGTGTCTTCCACTTGGCTAATTTCTTCTCACACTTCTCAATCACACTGTTCCATATTTCTATGGACTTGGAATAGGCTCCCAAGGGCATTCCCAAGTAAGTAGTTGGTAGTGCTCCTATTTCACCACCCAGGATTGAAGCTAACCAGCTCATATTGTTCACCTCATTAATAGGATAGATCACACTTTTCCTCCAATTAATACGTAGCCCAGATATACCTTCAAACAAGACTAAAATCACCCTTAAGTACTTAAGTTGTTCCTCCTCAGCATCACAAAATATCAGGGTGTCATCAGCATACTGCAAGTGTGTAACTTCTAGCCTCTCCATGCCTTCTGAAACCTGTTGGATTGCCATTGATGAGAACTGGGAACCTAACTGTTGAGATACATAATTTAACCCAATTTATCCACTTCTGCCCAAAACCCATAATTTCCAGCATCTTCAATAGGTACTTCCAGTTGACATGATCATACGCCTTTTCTATATCCAGCTTACATAGTACACCGGGTTTCTTCTGTTTGTTTCTTGAGTCCACAACTTCATTTGCAATCAGAACTGCATCCATTATCTGTCTCCCTTTAATAAAAGCCATTTGGTGTGAGTCTATCAACTTGTCAATCACCCTTTTCAACCTCTCAGCTTCTTTGAAAGCCGAACACTTTCTTAAGGATGAAAATGAATATTTATGTAGTTGTGGGTAGACATCATCAAATCCATGTGAACACTAATTTTCGTAAGAAAAAACTCAAAACACATAAAAGTCCTAAGTTTTTGACGACCCTTAATTTCAATAGAAAATGAGATAATATAACAAAAGCACTTGTGCAATTAGTTGAGGTGCGCTTAAGCTGTTTGAAGATTGAATGGCTCGTGGGAGGTGAAAAATGATGCCATGTTGGATTTATTTATAATGGCTAATTAGGCCTCAAATAAATAATTTTTCAGTTTTTTTTTCTTTTCTTTATTTCCTTTATATTCTTTAGTTTTTCTTCCGTCTTCTTCATTTCCTTCTAGACCAAATTGATCTAGGTTTGTGTATTCAGGTTTCATTTGAAATTATCTATTCTTTCATTTTTTTCTTGATATTATTGAAAGAACACCTTCCTCAGCCCTTTTCTTGATTTCATTTGATCTTCTTTGAAAGCCGAACACTTTCTTAAGAATGAAAATGAATATTTATGTAGTTGCGGAAGACGTCATCAAATCCATGTGAACACTAATTTTCGTAAGAACAAACTCAAAACACATAACAATCCTAAGTTTTTGACGACCCTTAATTTCAATAGAAAAAGAGACAATATTACAAAAGAACCTTTGCAATTAGTTGAGGTGTGCGTAAGCTATCTTGGACACCACAATTATAAAATAAATAAATAAAAGAACTGGTGTTCTTTAACCTTTATTGCAAAGCCAACAATTGATCCCTTTCAGTTTTTCATTTTTAGTTCTTTTATTTGGTTTCTACTTTTAACTAGTTTATTTATTTTGATAGAATATTAATTTGGGCTTAAAATATAATGTCATGTGTAGGGCCACTAGGCACATTGAGCAATATTTTTCAAGGGTGTTGCAACCTTAAAAAATTATTGAGTTGTTTACTGAATTCGGAAGAGTTCACTTGGGTTCTCCCAATAACTATCAGTTCTTTGGGAATCAGTAGTCAATCCTATTTCTGATAGAGGCGATTGGCAATTGAATATGATTTTGACGATTATTTTCATATCTGTAGTAGTGTAGAAAGAAAAATGGCGTTGATTGATCAAGAAGAAATGAAACAAAATATATAGTAAAGGTAGGACAATTATTGTATAAACGTAACGCTAGATGCACATGCACATAATAGATATGAACAACATGAGTCGTCCCATGATAAACATATTCTTCAGGGGTGTTTTAACTGTAAAAAATCATAGTTCAACGGTAACAAAATCACCCGATAGTTCAAATATGGAATTCACAAAATAGTGATAGTTTATGTTTTTTTTTTTAATGTATTAGCTCCAAGTTTAAATTACACATGTTGTGCCACTTGGCACATTTTTTTACTGTTTTGGGAGCGTGTAGTGCACACACCAACAAATATTGAGTTCGGGTTTTTCACCCTTGAAAGTTATAGTTCAAGGGATAACAGAAACAAGATATAGTTCAAGTTTGAAATCAACAAAAATGTGATAGTTTTTTTTTTTTTTTTAAAGGCATCAATTCTATGTATCATGATTGAAAGTACTATTTTGTGATCTCTTCTAAGGTGACACACTTATTAGAATGCATTGTTGTGTGTCTCTGTCATTCTTTTTTTTTTTATGAAGTAAAAGATTGTACTAAAAGGCATCGAGGAGATGCAAGATAGTTACAAAGAAATAGGTGATAACTCCAGAATTGCAAAATAATAATAATTGAGATTTGGAGTTAAAACCTAAAGCAAAAACTCAAAGTTGTTCAGCTAATGAGAGGGAGCTAATGAAGTCTACACGGGAAATCACATCATTTGCAGGGGAATAGTTGCTCTAGCTATAAAGATTCACCAGACTTTTGGATTTCAAAGAGCAGTTAGGAGTTGAAGTCACATCAAAACATCTGTTGTTTCTCTCAATCCATATACTCCAAGATATACAAGCTGTTATCATTTTCCAAATTCTTTGGATGGATCTATCAACTTTTTGTAAGCTCCAACTTTCAACTGCCTCTTTCAGGGTGGATGGTGTTGAGCAGCTGATGCCAAAAACTGCAAGATACATGGACCAAATGCCTGCTGCCATAGGGCAGTGTAAAAACAAATGGTTCACTGTCTCTTTTTTAAGATGGCACATGAAGCATCTGTTTGGTGTCTGGAAGCCCCCCTACTTGAAATTGTCATGAGTGAGGGTGCCATTTAGGAGAGTTGTCCATAGGAAACACTTGATCTTTGGGGGTAGTTTGCCGGTGGTCAGTTAAAGCATTTGGGATGTTGAGCCTATTTTAGCCTGCCTTGACAGAGTAAACTCCTTTGCTTGAGCCATTCCAATTGAGATTGTCTTGGGCTTAGGGGTTCATTGAGAAACCTTCCAAAAGATTGTATAAACCAAAGAGCTCACCCTACTCCCAATCTTGCAAATTTCTTCTGAAGTGAAGGTCCCATATGTTACCATCTCTTTTTCTTGCAACTGTTGAATCTGGATATGTAGCAATTAGAAGGAGCTTGGGGTGAGATTCTTTCAAAGGAAGATTGAGTAACCACCTATCTTTCCAGAATTTGACATAAGTACCATTCCCAACCCTTCTCTTGGAAGAAATCATCCTTCATGTTGTTAATGTGTTTCCAAGGTCCCATTCCATGTGGAGCTCTCGTCTGCGTAGTGCACCAGTTTTCTTGTCTTCCATATTTAGTGATAACGACATCCTTACATAAGAATGGTGGTCCTTGGCTAAATCTCCACCACCATTTCATTACCAAACTCTTGTTATGATTGCTTAAGTCTCTTATGCTTAGTCCTCCCTGTTCCTTAGGTCGTAGAACTTTTTCCACTTCACTAGATGAAATGTATGCTCCTCACTGTTCCCCTCGCAAAGAAAGGACCTTCTCAATTTATCCAGTTTGCTTATCACCTTAGAAGACATAGGTATAAGGGACATATATTTATTAGACCAAACAAACAGAGGAACCACTATTTCTCACTGCGGTATTTACTCTTGAAATACATGGTAAGCCCACCAGTAGAAAGAAAGTGTAAGCAAGGAATTCTATTCTTGTACCAGTCAACAATATCCCTTATTTTGAAAGTTTGAATAATACCAAATCTCCTGCGACTTCGTCCTCCCCTTTTGCTCATAAGTAATCTCTTCCCAATCAATTGATTGAGATGATCCGAATCTTGGAATGTTGTCCAAAACACTGTTGATTAGTATTAGCCTTCCTCCCATGGACAAGTATTGCATATGCCATTTTGACCTCTTCTTTCATTCGGCTTGTGACAAGCTGTTGAGACTATCAAATCTTACTTCTGGCCTCTATTGTTCTTCCTCTATGTACAATGCTTGATAGAATCGTAGAATTTCAGCTTTGATGTCATCTTTGTTTTCACCGACTTCATCTCCAATCAGTTGCTTGTTAATGTGATAAATCCTTTTCTGAGAGTTGGCTATTCTTGGAAAGAATATGTTATTCTTGTCTCCTTTAAGCCACAAACATCTAGACTTTTGCCTCGAGGAGATCTCCTCTATTTTAGCTATTTCCTGCAACTTGAGTTTTAAGTGAAGTGATCTCTCTTTCAAGTTGTGTCGTAAGTCCTTTTGAGGTAGTATACCTGTGGATAAATATAGACTAACTTTTACATTTCTCAAAAAAAAAAGTTGTGTCGTAAGTCTTCCTTCTACCGATTGCTCGAGGATTGATAAATCATCAAGTAGCCTGCCTTTTTTGAACTTCCAGCTTGTCAAAACTCTTTGTTCCAACCAGTGATGTCCTTCTTTAGGTTCCTGAGTTCTTTAGGTTATTAACCATCGGGTAAATTTGTGTCTTCTCAGCATGACTCGAAGAAGCTCTCTCAGCTTCTTCTCCGACGACTTCTTTTCATTTCCCCTCTTCATTTCGGCTGTCAGCGATAATCTGAGTGAGACAATCCTCCAAAATTTGGAGGAATAACTTCCTACTATAATTGAAATGAGAAAGTGGAGGAATAATCTTACTGCAACAATTGCTACACAAAAATAGGAAAAATAAATAACTTAAAAGCTGTAGTAATCTACTGCAAACAACTGCTACACTGAAACAAAAATAAATAACTTAGAAGCTGAAGTAATCTACTTCTATTTTCCTTAAATCTTCCATTTGTTAACCGTTGGAAGACTAAAGGGGTGCTAACATTAGTCCCTCCTTCAAATCGCGCTTGTCCTCAAGTGCTAAGTGTGGAAAGTATTAGCACTGATCCCCTTTTCCAACAAATTCTTCCTCATCGTATAGAGAGTCGCTCCAAAATAATTTCTTGCATTGATGACCTCGAGTTATGGTTCATCACAGTTGAAACAAAGTCCCTTAAGTCACCTTTCCTCCATTTTAGACCTGGTCTGTTTCTTCATAGATCTGGCATGTTATTGAGGTGAGAAATCTGCCGTCTTTGATTTGCAAGCATCTAACAATTGCGAACAAATGGGTTGTTCCATGCGTTCATAAAGCCAGGATAAACTCATCGCCGTAGCCAAATCTAGAGGCTTATGCAACTCAACCTTAATTGCTATGTAATCAGTAAGACCATTGATATAAAATTCAATGTTTTGTGACTGTATGAGTGTACCTGCCCGTGAAATTAACTGCTCAAATGTTTCTTGGTAATCTGCCACAGTCCTACTCTAGCGTAACTTAGCCAATTTTTCAATTTTTGACTTTTGATTGGTGGCCCAAAACGAAGGTTACAATGATGTTTGAAGTTAGCCCAAGACGGTTAAGGCAAATCTGTCTCTAGTTGAAGAAGCCAAAGTTGTGCATTTCCCTCCAAATGAAAAGAAGCAAGTCCAACCTTTTCTTCTTTCGGAGTTTCTTGGTGTCAAAAGAAGTGCACACATCTGTTCAACCATCCCAAAAGGTCCTCTTGGCCATTAAATCATGGGAAATCCAGCTTTGTATGGTGATTTTGACTGATATGTTTAGTTGAATCAGAATCAACCTTCGAATTTGCTAAATCCTGTGTGAGTGCATCAAAGCAAGCATTTGTTGCCTCATGTCGGGCTAAATTGGCTGCACGTTCTTCTTGGAAAAAGTTCACCAATTGTGCTAGTTGATGTTGAATTTGGTCTCCCATAACTCTCGGTTATGATACCAAGTTGTTACTATCCCTTGTTATGGATCTAGTTGTGGGACGTTTCAAGACAAAATCATAGTTAATGTTTTGTGAATCAGGAGTCTGGAAAGATGTTTTCTTTTTTCTACCTATGGTGCTGGTTCGTTAAGAGAGAACCTGGAATCTTTTGAGTTTGAGGTACTCAAAAACTTGACTAATTTTCTGCTTATTATTTTACTAAATTCAAATAACACTAAATACAACACTGGTGGATTAACCACCCATCTGAAGACAAGGAAATGACTTCGTGCTACAACTGAAATGAGAAAGTGGAGGAATAACCTCCTTATTGCAACAAGTGCCACACAGAAATAGGAAAAATAACTAACTTAAAAGCTGTAGTAATCTACTGCAAACAACTGCTACACAGAAATAGAAATAAATAACTTATAAGCTGAAGTAATCTACTTTCTAATTTCCTTAAATCTTCCATGTGTAAACCGTTGGTAGACTAAAGGGGTGCTAATAGAGCTTAAAGCTTTGATCCATTTATGACCTGATTCCCTCTTCGTCGATGCTGACTCAGATTCCGGCGACCACCAATCAAGCGTCAAATGTCGTTCATTCCAAAACCAGTCCCCTGCTTTTACTCTCAATGCTTCTTGTCTGGATGGAAATTCAAAGAGGAAGTTGTGGGATATGGGAGAGACTCGTAGGCCTGCTGTTACTTGCCACCTCTTAACGAACCAGGGTTTGGATTATTTTAGCTTTGGGACTATGATTGAAAGGATCATTGAAGTATCCCACAAGACACTGAGAAAGGAAGGAGCTGCTTTTGTCCAAATTCTTAAGATTGTCTGGTAATTCTTTTTGCTGCAGTGGCCAAGAGGAGATCTGTGCGGTGTCTAAGAAGGACTTCTCCCAAATGTTTGAGATTATTTTGAACTTGTTGCTTGTGGCTTCACCCAACAAATGTAATATTTTCCTTGATATGTCATCGCAACCCCCACTGTAATAAGCTTCTGGAATTATAATGCCTTTTCTTCTTTCCCCTGCTATTGTTCCAACTCTGAGGTATCTGCCATAAATGTTAAAATTTTGGTACACCCGGTAAATGTAAGTTTGAATCTTTCTCCCCCATCTTCTGTAAAGATTCCCTTGACCTCTTGATGCCTGCTGCATTTGGGTGCATACCCATCTGAGATTTTCCTTGTCTATCTTGACCTGGCTAGTGAATTTGCGACCTTGTTCTACCCAGACAAACTATCTGTCTGCACCCATCCCTTCTTCAAAGATTTCGAATGACTTATCACCTGAGACGAAAAGGATCTTCCCTCCCATTTTCGGAGAAAAGATCTCATAGAAAAGGAAGAAAGAATAGATAATAAAACAGTAAACACAGAAGGTGAAAGACTCGTGTTAGGAAGATAGAGGTCCAGATTCCGGCAACGGCACTGGAAAGGGACTTCGTATAATCCTAGAAAGTAGGAGAGAGTGTTTTGGGTTTCGTGCCTGAGAGCAAACATTACCCATTTCATCAGGCTTTCGTTTCTTTGCAAGGAATTGTTATTTTGTCTGTGTCATTCTTTATATACTATGCTCATTATTTTGCTTATTACATACCTTTACTTTTGAATGGAGTTCACTTCAGTCATCAGATAATGAAGTTAAAAAGTGAGAGAAGTAGAGATTACCTTGAGAAGGATAAGATATACTCCAATTACAAAAGTCAGTAGGTCAATGCGTTTAATTGTAGAGTGGAGGTAGCATCTCCGTGAGATAGAGAATAAAGAGGGTATTTTATATGCTCATGTAACACGATCTAACTCAGAAACCCAATTGACCATGTTTCGCTATATATACTTTTACAGTAGCAGGATCACTATAACTGACACCATTGAGTTGAACACGATAAGGTTACATAAATCAGTCTTGAAGGACTGTATGTGAGTTTGCTGGGGAAATATCTGCATTTTAGGTTTTTCTGTTTGCATAGTGGGTTTTGGTAACATAACATCCAGTAGCAAGTATTGCATGAGTGGGACACTCAAAAAGAGACATCTCAATTTGTTTTATGTATGTTTTTGTTTCCTCATGCACTTAAGTAATTGTAACAATTAAATAATTTCTTCACATCCCCAACTACTACTTTATGATTGGCTTTAGGCGGAGACAGAGCGGGAAGCGGGAGTGAATAAGGGTGTTTCAGATAAGCAGATACGTTTGAAGATTTTCTCACCAAATGTTCTTGATATTACTCTTGTGGATTTGCCGGGCATAACAAAGGTCCCTGTTGGTGACCAGCCTTCTGATATTGAAGCCCGAATCAGAACTATGATAATGTCTTATATTAAACTTCCAAGCTGCTTAATACTAGCTGTAACACCTGCTAATGCTGACTTAGCCAACTCAGATGCTCTTCAAATTGCTGGAAATGCTGACCCGGATGGTATGTTCCAACTATATGATTTCTCTAGATGATTTTAGTTGCCTCTGAGGTTCTCTTATTCGAAGGTTTCTTCTTGCAGGTTATCGAACCATTGGAGTGATCACAAAGGTCAGATTGATTGAAAATGAAATTCTTTCCTTCTGTGTATTTTGTTTTTGTATTCATTGTTGGCTTTCATTGATTGAATTTTCTTTCTTTCCTTAGTTGGACATCATGGATAGGGGCACTGATGCTCGTAACTTTTTACTTGGAAAAGTGATACCACTTCGTCTTGGTTATATTGGCGTTGTGAATCGTAGCCAGGAGGTAATATTCAACTAGACATTATCGAAAAATAGTTAAACTTGTTAGCGTGATTTCATTGCTGATGGGCCATTTAACTTCTCTCCATAAGCTATAATATCATTTCCATTTGAGTTCCCTTGGAGATTTCATGTTTATGTTTTGGAGTTTCACTTCATTTTGTACCTTTTATTTTCACAACTTCTATTTTACAGGCATTTGACATGTTTCTATTCCGTCTTTGTCCATGTTCTCTAACTAGCCCATTTGTGTCCTCATTCATTAGCAATTTTTCTTTAGGGCTGTGGTTTCTTCCTTGATAGTGCTTGTGTTCATTCTTGTGATATTTTAACTGATATCTTTACTTGGTGCCTTGACCTGTTTTCTAGGTCTCCTCAACATTATGGTAGTTTAAACTTTAGGCGAAGAGATGCTAGCTTTAAAAGTATGGTGCTTTACACGTGATTCAAAACTTTCATCCTAGTGATCTCTTCAACATGATGCTAAATTTATTTTTCTTTGATACTGATATGTTTTGATATGATTATATAACCTATGCAACTATCCGTTAAAATAAATCCTATGGAGCTAATTCTGTATCTTGATTGACAATATTCGGTAACGTCGGCAGTATAATTATGTGTCAAATACTTTTAATTGCATACTTTCTTTCCGTCTGAAGATTCATCACTATTAAGGTCGTATTCTAACTTGGTGTTTGGCTTCTAGCATTATATTTGCCTTTTCTTTATTATATTGATCACATTGCATATGGTTCTTTTTGGGTGGAAACATGGTTAAACACACAAATGCTAGAACGAAGCAACAAATGAAATGAGCGATAATGAAGTTTAGAAGGATGTACAAAATGCCTAACAATAAGGCTCTTTTGTAGGGGTAAAAACGGTAGACCTTTGTCTGTGCCAGCTTGGGCACACCTCGACTGTTCTATTGGGTACTTGCTATTTCCCAGCGGAGCAAGCATTCGGGAACTCGTTGAACCTCTGAATTCATTGACGGCTAGGCCATACCCTTGGAGGCAGTAATAACCATGCCAGCTCTTTGATCCCACTTATGCACGCCCTTTGTTGTACCTATAGGGAAGAAATATAAGGCATTTTAATTTCAGCTTATGTGTTGGCAAAATAAGGTCACTGAAGTCTTGGTGGACAGAGTTACCTGGTATCTTGCCGGGGGGAGGTAGCAAGTACCTGTCAAATTAGTCGAGGTCCGCAAAAAATAGCTTGGATGCTATAGTTATTGTTCAAATTCTTGAATTATAACTCACACCTATGTGATTTGAACGTTTTTATAAATTGATTGGGAACACACGTGTGGAGAAACTAATATACATGTGTGTGTATTCACAATCCGTCATGTACATGCATGTTTGTATCTATATCTATTACAATACTATTCTAAAAGTGGGAAGATTAAAGTGAGAAGTTGATTGGCCAAAGTGTCCATATAAAGTTGAATGTCCTTTTTATCCTTTGAATTTATGTTGCTTCAAGAATTCACATACTAATTAACAATTCTTATTTTACTCAAAATATAAAAATAAATTAACAACTCTTAGTTATTATTCTAATTAATATGAAGAATATGAAAAGGTAAAACTATTTATCTATCCCTTTGAACACGAGATAAGAAATAATGAATTGGCAGCTACTCAATTTGGTGACTTCTGGAATCCTGCAACATCACTATGTTAATTGTTATTTAGCAATGAAGATCCAAAAGTCGGAGTGATAAATAGATTTATCACCAAAAACTCTACTTGCTAACACCATGTTTGGGGTGTGAGATTTGTGACAAATGGATCAAAGAGACCAAAACATATATCTTCGCCTGTGGGAACACAACCATAAATATGCAGTGCAATCAGATTGAATGACCTACTGAAGACTTGTGTCTAGTGGCATAATGAAGTATAGATTGTTGCGATTCTTGAACTGTGCTTTTGAGCTACTTTGCCTTTGCTTTTCCGCTGGATTTTTAGAAATGGTAAATCTTAACATTTTGATCAACGTTTGAAATCCAAAAAATGTAATATTCTTACAGTACTTTTTCGTTGATTTTTTTTTTTCCAGTTTGTCTTTGATAATTAATTTAGTTTAAAATATTATGAACTCTACGAATAAATTGATGGTTTAAGAATCAAATGTGTGCAGGCTCTCAAGTCTCTAGATGCTCCTGGTAGACCAAGATGTAATTAGCTAAAAAAACTTTAACCCTTGCTCTTTTGCTTGCATTCCTTGATGTAATTGGCTATCCTTTGATATCTAAGCCTTTTGTGAATAAGACAAATGCACGTGATATTAAGTGTATGGTTATTATAGGGAGAAATACATGTGGAGAACCCAAACATGAAAGAGTGCTATTTAATGGAGGAAGCTGGCAGTGCCATAGTGGAATGGAAGATCAATAAATTACTTTTCTCAGACTCATGGTGTGTTTAAATACGAAAAGTATGTGCCTAGGGGTAATTGCTATAAGTACACAGTTACATTCTTACTATTCATCAATATGAACTTGCATCTTTCCTTTCAAATTTCATGGAACTCATCGGACATATTCTAATATTGTTTGTATCATTTTAAAATGTTTATACTCATTGACATGGAATTAGATACTAGTGTCTATATATGTACTTGAGTGGAGTGGGTATAGGACATAAGCACACACATCAAATATACACATTAGTGGTTTCTGGGCCTATAATCGTCTAAATTGTTTGACTGAATCATTTATACAGGATATTAGGATGAACCGGAGTATTAAGGATGCACTTATTGCTGAGGAAAAGTTCTTCCGAAGTCGTCCTGTATGTTGGTACCATCTTTTGTTATTAGTTAATTTCAGTCTCTATGATTTAAGTATCTCATGTTTGATCTCCTCTTGTGTAGGTATATAGTGAACTTGCTGATCGTTGTGGTGTTCCTCAATTGGCAAAAAAGTTGAACCAGGTAAGTGGTGATTATTCCAA
This sequence comes from Solanum piurae, assembly GCA_029582685.1. Taxonomy (NCBI): domain Eukaryota; kingdom Viridiplantae; phylum Streptophyta; class Magnoliopsida; order Solanales; family Solanaceae; genus Solanum; species Solanum piurae. The sequence continues at coordinate 25,331 of JAJOOO010013958.1, read as the reverse complement.
GAATCAGTGTAGTTTCTAGATGCAATAAACTGTTTATGGGTTTGCCATATACACGAAGAGTCCTTTATAACATTCAATTTCTTTGAAATGTCGGAAACGTAGGCAAGTTTGTTGTATATATCTTAAAATTGAAAAGCTTATAGATTTTGATCTCCTACTTCATTTCATTGTTAAAATTAAATTGGACAATTGAACTGTGGAAACAAATTTGTGTTCGGAAACATCTTCAACTTAAAGCACTAGAGATACTCTTTCCCTGTGATTTTAGAAATACAAGCAAAATTCTTGGGTATAGGAATGGCGTGTTTGTGCTAGAGAACATGAGAGTGAACCAATCTGAAATATCTGTGGTGAGTAGTTCTCATAAAAGAGTTCTTTCGTAAGTAGCCTGAGTTGTGGGATTGTGGCCTTCTTTATTATGTTCTGAATTGAGAGCCGGATTCAACAAAACAACTCTTTATCTCTAAACACAAGCTTACTTGATAAGATTTGTGTCAGGGACCCAATAAATTAATAAAGAAAATCAAGAACGTAAATAGCCCCCAAGGTGGAGGATTTGTGGCTTAGGTCGCAGGTTCAAGCCCCACACCATGCAAAGCGAAGCTTGGTATTTAAGTGGAGAAGGGTAGAGGGGCGGACCCGTTATCCACCGAGTTTAGAAGGCTGTGATTGGTCCAAAGGGCAGGTCACAGACGGATTTCTCGGTTATAAAAAAAAAACACTAAAAAATAAAGATAAAATAAATTTGAAAACAAGATTCTTGAACTCAAGAATGGATCAAGAAATTCAAGAACATTTAGTAACTTCAAGCCAAGTCTAAATCTTAAAAATAACTTTTAACAACAACAATTAGCCTAAACTAATCGCCTTTAGTAGATAATAAATCAAAGAGATTAATTATGCTCCCCCCCCCTCTTCCCAAATAACAAGACAAATAGACAATAGTAAGTCCATTCTTATTGCATTTCTTGAATACCTAAAAGTAATATATGATTGGAAAAAATTAAACTTACCACCTTAAGTTGATTCTTGAAGGTTGAATACTAAATCCCACACATAAGTGCAAAATGGAACCTCTTAGTTTTATTACTCCCTCCGTCTCAATTTATGTGACACCGTTTGACTTGACACATAGCTTAAGAAAGAAAGGAAGACTATTGAAGTTTTTGGTCTAAAACACTCCTAGACCATTTTTGTGGCTATCTAGTGAAGTGGAAAGTAGTGATAACTGGCAACAAGGTAGGGGGTATGGGGATAAAGAACCTGAAGGTGCATAGTAAAGTGGTTGTGGAAGTTTGCCAATGATAATCAAATGCTGTGGAAAATGGTAATAAGTGCAAAATATGAAGGTGAAGATATGTGGATGGCCAAAGAAGTGACTACACCTTATGGAGTGAGTTTGTGGAGATCAATAAGGGACATGCGGGATGAGGTGAAGAGTAATGCAAATATCAAAGTTGTAGATGGAAGCAAAACAAGATTCTGGAAAGATGAGTGGTATGAAAAGGGAAACTTAGAAGTACTTTTTCCTAACATATACAATATAGTTCTGGGACAGCAAAATACTATAGCAGAGTTGTGGACAAATCAGGGGTGGATCTTTAATTACGAAAGACAATTCAATGATTGAGAAATAGCAAAAGTGGCAGAATTTGTCAACACTGTGGAAGATTTTAATGGGCTGCAATAAGGGGAAGATGTTATGTGGTGTGAAGGGAAATAGTAGAGGGGAATTCAAAGTCAACTTAGCCTACAAGTTGATGGATCAGGCAAATCCACAAACCCTATGATGATTTTAACGGGGAGTTTTTGAACTTCATTATGTTGAAGACGGATTTTGTTGATTGATGGAGACGATGGATCAAATATTATTTCTAATGTTGACCTCGTTAATGGTAGCCCTCGAAGTTGCTCGGACTCTCCAAAAATGTTGCCACACCAATGTCGGATCCTCCAAAATGCACTACTTTTAAAGGATCCGACATGTACCTAATGATTTCTTTGAAGAGTTCGAGTAAACATAGGTAGCCCTTGTGGTTTCTTTGGCAGTTCGAGAGGGTTGAGACAACAGGATCTACTATCTCCCATGTTCATCTTGGTTATGGATGTGCTGAGCAGGATGATGGACAGTGTGATTATTTAGAGGGATTTATTGTTGCAGTTGGGGAAGTAGTATTGTGAAGGTCTTATGTTGGTATTTTGTGATGCTGATAGATCTCAATTGGAACATCTAGGTCATGTGTGAACCTGGTTTTAGGTGGTGTCAGGCTAAAGATCAACCAGAGGAAGTGTGAAATAATACCGATGGGAGTGGTGGACATTGAAACTTTAGCTCAAGCTATATGACCTGCAGGATTGGGGCTCCTCCCACTATCTATCTTGGGTTGCTGCTAGGTGCTTCAAGCTGATTTGGATCCGGTAATACAAAGGATTGAGAAGAGACCTGCAGTGTGATGGAGAAGGTATTTGTCTAAATGTGAAAAAGTAGTACTTATTAAGAGTACTATATCGAGTCCCACACATATTTTGTCATACCATGCTCTGGTTAGTGTCGTAGGAAAATTGAAAAAAGCTTCAAAGAACATTTTATGGGGATCGATTGACAAGGCAAGGAAGTTTCACTTGATGAGGAGGGAGATTATAACAAGTCCCAAGTATTGGGGGAGGGTTGGGAGTCAAAATCTTAGGTTAGGAAAATAGTTATGGAGATTTGTGACCAAAGAATATTAATTTTTAAGGGAGGTGATTGTGGTTAAATATATTTTTATGCCATATGGTTGTGCATTAGGGAGCAATATTTTGAAGGGCGGGAAGAGTTTTGTGTCTTCGTTGACTTTAAGGTTTGGGGATGGAAGGAGTGTAAGTTTTTGGTGCACAAATGGTGTGGGTTCTTTGAGTATTCCTTTACAAAACTTGTACAGAATATCTTGCCAGAGGGAGATGACAGTTATACAAGTGCCTAAAAAACCAGAGGAGAGGTGTTTTGGGATTTGTGTTTTAAGAGGAATTTGCATGACCCAGAGATGACAGTTCCAAAGTTTGATTGAATGGCTCCACAAACAGTACATCACAGGAAAGTTACGATGTTTGGAGGTGGAGGTGGGTAATAGTGATGTTCTCTGTTAAGTCTTTTTACGTTAAGCTTTTATGTAGGGAGGAGGACGTGTTCCGACATATCTTGATTTGGATCCCTAAAGTTCCTAGGAAGGTGTTTTTTTCCCCACTTGGCGAGCAGCTAGAGGGGCGCTATTGACGACTGAAAACTTGAGGCGGAGGAAAGTCACCTACATCAACTATTGCTTATGTGTAAGAGTTCGGGTGAATACGTTGATCATCATCTCATTTATTGTCTAGTGGCCCGGAGGCTGTGGTAGGAATCCTTTGTTGGTTTGGAGTTACTTGGGTGATGTCGTGTCCCGTGGAAGAAGTATTATTCAGCTGGAATATTGGTAAAAGAAGGAAAAGACTCATGTAGTGAAATGTGGGGCGCTGCTTGCACTTATGTGGGTTGTGTGGAGGGAAAGAAATATGAGAAGTTTTGAGGGTGTAGATGAGTATTGTTAAACTGAGGAGAGCCTTTTGTCCCTTACTTCCTTTTGGTGCACCCATGATATTCCATCTTCTATAGAAGATTGGGTGTCGTTTGTAGAAAATCATTACATTTTGTAGGTTTGCTACTTTTTAGTTACTTCTTGTATACGGGCGATTTTCTTTGCCCTTCCATAAATGAAATTATTACTTAGTAAAATAAGTAGATGACAATATTCTACAATGCAACTTCATATTTGCAACTTCTTTTTGTACGCAGATTCTAGTGCAACACATCAAGACAGTTCTTCCAGGATTGAAATCACGCATTAGTGCTGCATTGGTATCTGTTGCAAAGGAGCATGCCAGCTATGGGGAGATCACAGAGTCCAAGGTTTGTTCTGCCATATTGCTCATCTTTACCATGCATATACCTGAACTATTGCTAATTTGTTGCGATATTACAACAGGCGGTTGATATCAGGTTTTTTTCATGGTAGATTTTCTGTTTCATATTCAGCTTAGTTTACCCTTATCGCGTGTTGACATTATTTTCCTCTCAATCTAGGCTGGTATGGGAGCACTTCTACTGAACATTCTTTCCAAGTACAGTGAAGGTAATGTTGTCTCAAATTTGTTGAATCTCATTGAAGTATAGATTCTCATCTCTCTCTCTCTCTTTTGGGGTTCGGGAACAGCATTCTCTTCAATGATTGAAGGAAAAAATGAAGAAATGTCAACATCTGAGCTCTCTGGTGGAGCAAGAATTCATTACATCTTCCAGAGCATATTTGTGAAGAGTTTGGAGGTGCACATCTTTCGTATCAACTTGAGAATGCCAATCTATATTTTTTCTAACTTGAAGAAAATTTTTCTTTAAACCTGACAGTATTCATCCAAGTGATATTTAGTAGTATTTGTCAATGTATATGCATGCGTTCTCAGGATAGCCAGTTCTGATTGATCATATTATGCTGCTCCTGGGAGGTTCTGCTTGTCTTTCTTACTATAATAAATAATAACATTAATGATAAATTTTTGCTCAAGTGCATGGTACCCATATGCTATCTAGAAAATTTGTCATCATTCGGCCACAATGTGTCTTGTATCCACAAAAGCTTAAGCAGGAAGAAATTGCCTCCCATTTTGACCGACTTGCTTTAGCGCTCTTTTTTTTACTATAACCATGTCCCCTACAGCTAACGTTGGACTCTCAAATTCTGGGATATAGTCCAAAGTGATGATTGAGAAAACTGAAAAGTAACTTAGCTTCTTCGCATCAGTATGGTGTCTTAGTTAATGTTATTCAAATAGTATTCCAAAACTCAACAAATATCATCAAACTCGTCCATCTTTTGCAGGAGGTAGATCCTTGTGAGGATTTAACTGATGACGACATCCGAACTGCCATTCAAAATGCAACTGGTCCTAAATCTGCTTTATTTGTGCCAGAAGTAGGTTCTTGATATGAACCCTTACTTGCTTTTGGAAATGCTTTTATTTTGTGCCAGTGGTTGTGTGCTTTCTCCAGTAGCTTCATATAAAATCTATTCTATTTGGTTGGCCTTGCACTTTATATATGTAGGTTCCATTTGAAGTTCTTATCCGAAGACAGATAGCTCGTCTGTTAGATCCAAGTCTTCAGTGTGCACGATTTATTTACGATGAGCTTATAAAAGTATGCCCTTTTGTTGAGAAATGTCTTTGGTTTTTGAGTGTTACGTGTTTGTATCTACTGTTCAAATTGTATTATTTATTCACAGATGAGCCATCGGTGCATGGTTAATGAATTGCAACGATTTCCTATTTTGAGAAAACGGATGGATGAGGTTATAGGTTACTTTTTGCGGGAAGGCCTGGAACCTTCAGAGACTATGATTGGACACATTATTGAGATGGAGGTATATTGAACCTTCAACTGTCCTATTGTATACTTCTTTGTACATACATGAACTTGTGTATAAATTTTGTGTGTGTGTGTACACGTATATACTCTTCTGCATTTCTGTGTACTATGAAGTGAATTTGCTTAATATAGCCCAACCTACTTTTGAGATCCTTGCTATTCTTGAATCGTCTTTTCTTATAGATCATAATCTATTTCACAATTGCTATACTGTCAGCAGCTTAGGAGACACCAGAGTTCTAGTATCAAAGACTGTATGGTTAACTCAAATAATAAGCTAATGTAATTGAAACAATAAACAGTAATAGCTGTTAACATTTGTAAGTGCATCAGTGGATTACTTAATCATCACTGCATCCGTTGTTATAGAAAGTTGAAATTTCTTCAACTTTATAATATTTTGTTCTAGATGGATTACATAAACACTTCACATCCGAATTTTGTTGGGGGGAGTAAAGCTGTGGAGATGGCAATGCAGCAGGTCAAGTCCAACAGGATTACTACACCTGTTCCGAGGCAGAAAGTAAGTACTTGATATGTTGTTTCACAGACTTCAGTGTATCTTTTTCTCTGATCTCATTTAACTAGTCACAAGTTACTGCTTTTATCTCACTGATCAGGATGGAGTGGATTTAGAGAAAGCTCCAGCATCTGAAAGAAGTCTGAAGTCGCGTGCTATTCTTGCTAGACATGCTAATGGAATTGTTCCTGATCAGGTATGCCTTCTCTGCACCATCATCTGCAAGCTTGCTTCTCTTCCTTGCCATCCTGCTGGGGGATTAGTTTGGTGTTTTATTTATTTTCCTGAAGATGAAGTGAAAGCATTAAGATTGGCCTGATTATTGTGCTATTTTGTCCGGAAAAGCAGGTTGCTCGGCCTGCTGCAGAAGAGAAAACGACAACATCAGGTATATCTCCTTCTGGTAACACATGTTGCTATGCCATGTGATCTTTACTTGTATTGCAGTATTGCAGTATTGCAGTATTCAAGTTATGTTTGTTACACTTTAGTTCGAATGCTACACCATATGATTTATTTTCTGCTGTTTAGTATCCATTTCCTTTTCCTGGACTCCTAGTTTCAGATCCAATGTTGCATGTTTTTATTGGCGATGTCCTAATATTTGTTCTTCTCAATCAGGATCAAATGTTAGTTCAAGCTGGGGGATATCATCAATATTTGGTGGATCAGACAGTCGTACATCTGTCAAAGACAATCCCATTAGCAAGCCATTCAGTGAACCTGTCCAGAGCATGAATCATGCTTTCATCCACTTGAGAGAGGTATGTATTTGAAGGCCCCCTGTAGTCTACGATTACTAGGTATTCAATTTGATGATCATCTTACTTGTGCTTCTCACCTTTTTGAAGCCCCCAAGTGTGCTGAGGCCATCAGAAACTCATTCGGATCAGGAAACTATTGAAATTGCTGTTACAAAACTGTTATTAAGGTCATATTATGACATTGTCCGGAAAAACATCGAGGACTCAGTACCTAAAGCAATTATGCACTTTCTGGTAATAATGATATCATGATCTTGCATTGATGTTTTGGCATCTACTTGAGTAGGCTTTCACTGGACTTGTGCTATTGATAGGGAAGATTTTCTGGTTCCATTTCCTGCAAATCTTAAGTAATTTTAGATGAGTACTCTGTACTACGATCTGTTTTTTTTTTTTAAAAAAACAATGATAGTTCGTGCCAGTTTGTGGCACCTCAATTATTCCACCGTGTACCAGCTTCCTCCCACCAAAACAAGTACCAAGTAAGTTTGCTCACCCAGGCTTAGGCAGATGGGAAGAAATCCCCCGGTGTTTTTTTGTTGTCTCTACCAAGATTTGAACCCTGGTCTCCAAAGGTTTGCACCAACTTCATTGACCAGGAGGCCACACCCTTACCCTTGGGTGCTAGGATGTGTTACTTTTTCTGATTTGATAGTGCAACTCTTCCCATAATCTTGTGTATCCACTTCTAGATCCTCCTATCTCCTTGGGCAGGAGATTCGTCTCTTTCAGGTGGAATTTTAAGTACCGTTAAGACTCTGCTGTAGGCTATGTTGTATATATGTGTGAGTCTAGATAAACTGGGAAACAAATAGGAAAGAGTAAATAATCTTCTTTAAGTTTGAAGGTTTTCTTGTTTTTTCTGCCAAAAGGTCAGAGGTCTACTGGGAAACAAATAGGAAAGAGTAAATAATCTTCTTTAAGTTTGAAGGTTTTCTTGGTTTTTCTGCCAAAAGGTCAGAGGTCTAGATAAACTGGGAAACAAATAGGAAAGAGTAAATAATCTTCTTTAAGTTTGAAGGTTTTCTTGGTTTTTCTGCCAAAAGGTCAGAGGCTACTGTGCAAGGAAGTGTTCTCTTGTTTTATTTATATGATGTAGTTGCATCAGTGGCAATGTATATATAGATATACAAATTTATGTATGTATTTTTCATTTTCAACCTCCTTGTTTGATAAAAATGTCTTCTCTTTTTTTTTGTTCAGGTCAACCACACAAAACGAGAACTCCACAATGTATTTATCAAGAAACTTTACAGGTATTGTATGAGAGCAAGAAATCCAAGTTTATTTGAAGCCCAAAGTTATTACAGACATCTGCTTATGATCTTTCGCTAGGGTTCCTTGCTGAATAAAATAGTCCTCACTCAGGAAGTGATTTGGTGGACACACTTTTTGGATGCTGTGATACTCTATGCTGATAGTACAATATTTTTCTTGCTCAACTGCTTAGCTATGTCAAAAATGTTATGGTATGTAGTATATGGTTTAGTCATGATTCTTATCAGTGTGCTTACAACATGTCACAGAGACAACCTCCTTGAAGAGATGTTGCAGGAACCTGATGAGGTAGCCTTGAAGAGAAAGCGCACTCGTGAGACACTTCGTGTTCTTCAGCAAGCTTTCAAGGTCAGATCTTGGTTTGCTTTTATTCAGAATATAGATTTGAGTTTTTCAGAGAAATGTTAATTACGTATTAATGAACTATTGGTGTTAGCAGGTCTATGTGGCTAGTTGTAGTTTGGTAATTAATGTCTGAAAATTGTAGATCTTTTGGGGTTTCAATTTTTTTTCTTTATTCAGGTATTCCAAATTAGCATGGGGAGATGGTGGACTCTATGATCTATTTACGTTCTTAATTGAATCCAAGTAATTGAGATATGAAACTACTACCAAATTGAACAAAACACGGACACAACACACAAAACCCACAAGCTTTTAAAATTCAGGGGAGCATGATAGATGGGAGATAGCAGTTCAAAAAACATTTATAGTGGATTCAGAATCATTCAACATTATGACAGAGTAATAAAAAAATTAGTACATAAAAAGAAACCCAAATTTCTCATACTAATTGGCGTTGGGCTTTCCTAAAAGTTTGTCATATTCAGGCTTTTCCCAAGCAGAGTAGTGACAGCTCATTTCTAGCTTTCATTTATTGGACTTTTCTTCAAACAATCCCTACCCACCCCACCCTGCAATAATTGGGTTTACCAGCCCATGAAGATGAATAGTTAGTGGTGTTGTCATTCAGTTTTACTCATATGGAAGTTTCTGAAAGGGCTGAATACATATGTGGCTCCTTAAACTTGTCAAGATTTTTCATTTATACACCTAAACTAAGGGTTGTACCTATTGAACACTTGAACTCGAGCCAAACTGTGTCTAGTAGACACAATGTGCTTTTGTGGCAAAGTGCGTACTTCCCACTCCTTTTTAGCGCATTAAAAGCCTTTAAAATAGCTAAATTTTTTGGCTCCTTCCAAATTTCTTCTTCCTCCTTGCCACCACATCCTTCTGCCACTCTTCCCTTGTCTCCATCTATTAGTTTAAAACAAAAAAAGAGGTTGGGGGGGTGGGGTGGACAATATTTGCAATCCACACTGTCTTTCATCAGCATCTCCTTCGAGTTCTTGGTTTCAAAAACTCCATAACAATTTAGCTGACCTTCTCTCACTAGGATTCTGGTGATTTCGGGGGGAATGAATAAAATAAAATCTATATAGAGTTACTTGCATTTTAGACTTCTATTTTGTGCTTCTCACCCTATCCTATTATTTTTAATGATTTACGCCCTAGTCTTTATTTCCTTGCAAAACCATAAAACAATTTTTCTTGAATTATCCCAGAAAATCTGGAAAATACCAATTAGAAAAATATGACGCAAAAATAAATTGGAGCACGCAACTTTTTAGGGTGATTGTGTTTCATTTCTTATCTTTTCCTTTCTGCCTCTTCAATTCCTATTCACCTCTCCAGGCTCCACACTTTTTTTTGCCCTTATCCTCTTCCCTTCAAAAGTTAAAGTTGAGCACCATCAATATACCAATGTCTTCCTTGCATCTCTTCTTGGAAGTTGAAATATGACATGGTATCTCTTCATTTGACTTAGAGCAAGGAGGACGTCTCCTTTTCCCTTGCCCTTTCTGAAATATTTTGAAATAATTATTTAATTGGAAAGCCTTGGAGCAAAGGTGAAGTTGTCTTCATGTAACCTATAGGTCATGGGTTCGAGCCGTGAAAGCAACCACTAATGCTTGAATTAGGACATGCTTTCTGCATCAAGGGGTGCGGCCCTTCCCTGGACCTGCCTACGTGGGATGTTTGTGCACCGGGCTGCCTTGTGTTTAATTATTTAATTGGAAAACAAAAATGTCATTGAATATAAAATCAAGATATTAAAATTTAGTAGTAACTGTAGCCGAGATGGGGCGCTGGGTGCTGCACTCAGCTTCAGTAAATTGCGTGAAGGAAAAAACAGTGATTTCACGTAATGTAGTCTCTTATCTTAGGGGCTAAACTGACTTTTGTTGTTAATTTGGCGTGCAAGAAGAATTCTGTAAATATGCTGCTGAAGTGCAATATATCTGTGGAAGAAAGAAAGGAATTTCGAAAATTAAATTACTTATTGTGTATTCTTTGTATGTGATTATGCTTATAAATAGTTTGTTAGTCACCAAAGTGGATGAACTAAATGACTAAAGGCTGAACCCATTGGGATAAAGTTGACACCAATAGTTGCAACTGTTGTCCCCCGATGGGTTCAGCCATGATTAAAATATGCACATAGATAGAATGTCCATACAAGGATATTATGCATGTATTAATGTTTTGTTAGTCACAGTGGCCAACTACAAGTTTGTCATTTATCCTTGATACTAGTGAGATGTCTAATTATCATGATAAATGCATAAGTTAGCATTCCCTATCATTTGAACTTCAGAATTTACCCAAAGGTGAATTAATTATTCTATGATTAGTGTGAACATGAAGGGTCACACGAAGGGGCAAACTAAACTTTTATAGTCATCTATATTTATACATCCAAAGATACTTATTGTGTTTGATTAAGAATGTTTAATTACCATATAAAGCTAAAAACCCCATTGAACGATGACCCTTTTTTTAAAGACACTTTTGTGGGAAATATATGAGAAAAATATTATTGAATTGTGTATCTAAATTGTTACATTGAGACCCTCTCAATTTATAGACACTACATTGGAATCCTTTTCCAACTAGGATTCCTATTCTTATTCCTATTCCTCTTCCTATTCCTATTCCTATTCTAAGTAGGAAATACTTATTTCTATTCTAACACTCCCCCTCAAGCTGGTGCATACAAATCATATGTACCTAGCTTGTTACAGATGTAATTAATACGAGGACCTGTGAGGGACTTGGTGAAGATATCTGCAAGCTGATCATCTGACTTCACAATATCTCCTGAGAGTATCTTTTCTCTGACAAAGTGACAGTCAATCTCAATGTGCTTTAGTCCTTTCATGAAACACTGAATTTGATGTGATATGAAGAGCCGTTTGATTATCACACACAAGTTCCATCTGATCAATTTTGCCAAATTTTAGTTCTCCCAGTTTGATCCAAACTAGCTCACAAGTTGTTGTCGCCATTGCTCGATATTCTGATTCTGCACTAGATCGAGCAACTACATTCTGTTTCTTACTCTTCCACGACACCAAATTACCTCCTACTAAAACACAATATCCGGATATCGAACGTATGTCAGAGGGTGATCCTGCCCAATCAGCGTTTGTATATCCAATGATATGTGAATAACAACGATACCCTTTTTGAACTCGAGAGTAACCAAGAGAGACATTTGAGGGCACGAGGAGCTAATTTATCTTTCTGTGGGGCTAAGTTATGAACAAAACATGTGCTCCCAAAAACATGAGGGGGGGGATAGGATAGAGATGTGACTGAGGAAACAATATGGAATGTGGAACTTGATTCTGAATAGAAGAAGAGGGCATTCTATTTATCAAATAACAAGACGTAAGAACTGCATCTCCCCAAAAATGCAACGGAACATTGGTTCAAGGAGAAGAGTACGAGTGGTCTCAATAAGATAACGATTTTTTCTTTCTGCTACATCGTTTTGTTGAGGGGTGTATGGACAAGTAGTCTGGTGAATAATGCCTTGGTGAGTCATAAACTCCTGAAATTGGGAGGATAAGTATTCTAAGGCATTATCACTACGAAAAGTATGAATAGAAACACCAAACTGATTTTATATTTCAGCAAAGAAACTTTTGAAAATAGAAAATAACTTAGAACAATCTTGAGCACCATATGCTACTGGTGGAGATGTCTGTTTACTTGCACGATTTCAAAGGAGCTCATTAAATTCCTTTAGAACAATAGGATCATAACTGGGTGGTGGACCATGCAAAATATCACATGTCACGAGTGTGTTCAGGTTTATGACAATGACTACACTTGGATCGAGGTTTCCCAAAACGCCCTCCCCCTCACCGATTCTCCATAGACTGGTATGTACGTTTTTCTATGGTTTGAGATGCGAGAATAGAGGAGTCAACAATGGGTGATGAAGCTTCTTTGTGACTGGGAGGTGCAGCAAAACGAAGCAGTCGAGAGAATAATTCATCAATTGAGGGAACCATAGGACTGGCTAGAATCTGGTTACGCACCGAGTTTTATGGTCAGTAGGAAGTCCATCAAGTGTAAGAACTAGAAACAATGTTTGCCTTTGCTCTTGTTGCTTTTCCACATTTGTAGTGATAGGCATCAACGTTTCAAATTCCTCCATGACTGCTTGTACTTGTCCCAAGTAAGTAGACATATCGGATTCTTGTTTCTTTAAGTTGGTCATCCGAGATATCACATCATAGAATCGAGATATGTCATTAGTGTATAAAGCACGTGCCTTTTCCCAAACTAAATAACATGTCTGGAATGGGCTAAACAAGGGCATCAACTTAGAATCAATAGAGCGCCAAAAAAGACTACATAATTGGGCATCCACTTTCTCCCATTGTGCTTAGGCTTTTGCACCTTCATCATTAGACTCTGTCTTTTCATCTATCACGTAAGCATTGTTTGTTAAGTGATCTTGAACACCCTGACCCTTGCACCACAGTGGCCTGAAAATTCTGATTTTGCCGGGAACTTGCTGGAAACTTCCCTACAGTGGTCTGATTTCGCCGGAAACTGCGTGAAAATCACCGAAACCCTAATTCCGGTGATCGGATATGGAGAAAACTGAATGGGTTCTGATCGGAAATACTGGACGACCCCAACAGAAGAAAAAATTCTCGAAAAAACTGATCCGAACAGCCTTCACGCGCCGGCGCGTGAGCCAAATCTTGCCGGAAACTACAACCTTCGATCTGCGCGTGAGAGCGCATGGGGTGATATTTTCCGGTGATTCTGGCTGGGGTTTGGTCGCGGGAGATTTCCGAGCCTCGTGGTGGTGTTGATTTTCCCACAACACCCACAGAAAGAAAAAATAGAAAATAAAATTGACACAAATCAGACCCAACAGCCACCGGAAATTGACATACAGTGACTTGTTTGTTCTCACCGATGCTCTGATACCATGTGAGAAATATATGGGAAAAATATTATTGAATTGTGTATCTAAATTGTTACATTGAGACTCTATTTATAGACACTACATTGAAATCCTTTTCCAACTAGGATTCCTATTTTTATTCCTATTCCTATTCGTATTCTATGTAGGAAATACTTATTTCTATTCTAACAACTTTAAACTTTGCGGGGGTTCTAATACCCCCAAAACTAATTTAAAGTTGAATTATTTGGCTCTTTTCCAGTCAATCCCAATTTAAGAAGACACGTGTCAGTTTCATTAAATTTTTATTCTTTATTTTAGCTTTTTATCCATCGATTTTAGCTTTTTATCCATCCTTTTTGTTTTTTCATTTTTGAATCAGAAATATATTTTTTTTAAAAGAAAAGAATATAATGCTACGGCGTTTTGAAAGGGGCTGGTTGATTTTTGAGGGAAAAAAAAGTAGAGAAAAAATATTTATCTGACCAATTCAAAGAGAAGATTCTACGGAAATGTTTTTGAGAAGAATAAAGAATGGAAAACAAAAAGAGAAAATGGAAGAGAGAAAAAAAATCCTTGAAACCATTGTCATCGTTCTTCAATGGTGAAAGCTTTGAAGGAGAAGAAGAAAAAAGAAAAGAGGAAAAAAGAGATTTAAACAATAAAATAAAAGGTCATAAATATATTTAACAAATAATTTTGCAAAAACAAAGTTAGTCTTATTTTTTTTAGTTTTCACGCTCTCGAGGAGAGTGATATACACTGTGTGTCAGATGCCGAAAAATGGTTCAATAATTTTAAATTAGTTTAAGGGTGTATTAGAACCTCCGCAAAGTTTGAGTCTCTTTCAAAAAGAGGTCATAGTTTAATGAGGTTTCTATGTATTCTCATTACCTATTGAGGATAAAATAGTTTTTGTTTAATACCTTTCTTTATTGTCTTTTTGAATTGTTCCTTTTTCTGTATTTCTGTTTTGCTTTTACGGATACATTAACAAAGGAGCATTTTTATTGTTTTGCAAAGGAATACAGAGATTATGGTGTAAATCATTAATACGTGTTGCATTTTAATTTGTTTCTTGAGCCACGTGAGAGGTGCTTGCACATGCTTAATCTGTTTTGAGAACTGTGCCAGATGTGTCTGATAGGCACACGTTCAGTCGGAACAAGGCTAAGTTCAAACTATTGAACCTTCTTGAAAGTGACTTTGTATGACTTCGTATAAATAAAATAAAGATCAATTTCTCCATGGCCAATTTAAAGTCGAGGCTAAAACAAAATTAAAAAACTTAGACTACTATTTATCAAGACACACCTCAGAAATTAAATCAAACATTTTCAGAAAATGTAAAGTGTTTGGTAAACCAAACCCTTTTTAATACTTGGGATGTAGACGTTCAGAATTAAATGTTTTTTGGTATGTGCAGACATTGGATGAGTTGCCACTTGAAGCTGAGTCAGTTGAAAGAGGCTACAGCATAGGTACTGACCCAACAGGCCTACCAAAGATTCATGGTCTTCCAACATCATCCCTGTATAATTCCAGTGGCTCAACTGATTCATACACTGCTTCTCCTAAAAACCCAAGATCACGCAAATCATCCCATTCTGGTGAACTACAGTCACCAATGTATGCTGGTGCAGATTCAAATGGTGGTGGGCGTAATTCTCTTGGTTTTTATCCAACAGTTGATATGTAGGAGATTTATCAGATGCTTTGGGTTGCTAGACATTTGGAACCTCACCCCATCTGGTGCAGTGAAGAGCCATTCTATATTTGATTTGTTCTGCCACAATGAAGATGTATGACGATTGTTTCGCTTTCCCAATATTCTTTATTTCTATTGTTCAAATAGAATGATTTTGAGCTATGCAAGGAATAATAAGAAGTCGTCTTCAGCAGGCTGCAGGCAATATTTTTGTTTTGTTTTGTTTTGATAATAGCAAGTGTAGCCAGCCGCTCTATTCTAAGTAGTCTTCATTTGCATACAAGCTTCCCAAGGATAGGGAAATGACAGGATTTGTAACTTTGACAAATGAGCTTGTAGCAGCACTGTATATTTTGCACTTATTTAGGAAAAACATACTTTTCCTTTTCGGTTGCAGGGAATTATTACCCAACTGAGAAAGTTCTTTAAAATGATGTAATTCAAGATTCTAATGTGCTTTGAAGTCTTGTTGATATGTTTTAATGTTATTTTGCAATATATCAGTGCAATAAGAAGTTATCTTTCCTCATGTACTGATGTTCTTTTAGTTTGTTGGTCACTGAAGTGGCCTGACAACAATGTTGGAAATATTGACATGTATGAAGTGATCCAATGTTAATTTATGTCCAACTAGTTTGTTAGTCACAAAAATGATGAAGTTATTATCTTCATAAAAGACACATGCATAAAGTATGTCACTTGTCCTTGATATTAATGATGTGTCTAAATTCATAATTGACGTTTTAGTATCATTAGAACTTGTGAATTTACCCAAAAATTAATTAGTCATTCTATGAGTGAACATGAAAGAGCAAATTAAACTTTTATAGTCATTTTGCATTAGTATAAAAAGGGTAGAGTATAAAGCATTTTGCATTAGTAGGATTTTGGTAATACCAATGCAATCTAATATGTTTAGTATGTTTGTTTTAAAATGTTTAATTATTTATGATGTTAAAATGTTTTTTGTTTAATCAAATACTATCTTCCTAATTTGTTTAGGAATGATTTTCTAATTTATTAGAACTATCTTCAATGCTTTACAAGGTACTTGAGATTTTCTTTTCAAAATTGTTTGGTTTTTATTTTTCATACTTTTCCTAGTACTGGTTGCCTACTGCAGTTGAATCTGGTTATAATAACTATTTGTTATAACAATATTTTTTATAGCAATTCAATTTTTGTTGGAATTAATTTTTCATGTTATAGTTTTTCTTTTTTTAATTTTTTAACATTCTACTTATAATAGCAGTGCGATTTAGTACGGCGATACATTTTTTTTTTATTATAAAATTACTCCTTTATAACAATCATACTCAAATATTTTAGTAGTATTTTATAAACTTTCTTACTTAAAGGATAACCTCGGAATCCTAAGCCTAAGAGCATATTAGAGAAGGTTGAGAGAATTACTTAAAGCTCCCTCTAGAACTCTACTAGCTTGAGTGTCAACTCAGGACTCATTTTTTTAAACTAGAAAAGTTCCAACAGACTCATAAAAATTCTAATGCAATAAGAGATCAAGTATGAGGATCAATGTGGGAGGTCCTCAATTTTAAAAGCATTATTAATGTAAGATTGAGGTAAACTATCATGAAGCAAGAAGCTTATAACAAAACGAAGAAAGGGTAATCAACATAAATGTAATACAAGAAACCATCCCCAAGTCAGTAATCGAGCATCTAATCAAAATAAGAGTACAAGACATTTTCAAATACAATACAAGTACAAGTGAATACAACAAAAAGATTAGCCTAGACAAAATAGATGGAAACTGGTAACTATTATGCCATGAGCTCACCCTAGTCTCCCAAACCCGAAAGCTGCTCCGCACGAACTCCAAGTCAACGACGAGAACTCAAACTATGATCTGCAGGGAGCAAAAGTGTAGTATGAGTACCAATAAACAGTACTCAGTGGGCATCGACCGACTGAGCTCCAAAGATAATACAAGTATAATTAAACAACAAGTAGTGAGTAAAATATAGCACACGTACTAAACAAGAGATAGTAAACTAAATGTGCAATAAGGAACAAAAATTGGATAGAAAGAATAAGGAACCGAGTCAAGAACATACCTGAAAACGCAAGCCAACAACCTATTCACAAGCAACTAAAATACAAGAGTCAACTACCCAGGTTCAGGAGGACTTACATCTACAAATGTAAGTCACAACCTATCGACTATCAGATCAACAACAAAAAGGAGGAGAATAAAGTTAAACAATAACCTAACTGGATCCCCATAAGCCTGGAAGGTACAAACAACAAGCATACCCAACCGCCCCATACTACCGAAGGACAAAAGCAACAAACAACTGTATTGTGATAGACAATGAATAATATGAATGCAGGATATGCAGTAGAACCATCTGTAACCTAGTGTATAGACCTACCCATGTCGTGCAGGCGAGATAGGATCCACGTAGCTCCTTCTTCCGGTACAATGGTACTCAAGGTCAGAGGGGCTCATAGGGACACGAGAAGTTTGTATACACTGTCTGGGTCAGAATTCAGGTCTTATCATTAGTCATCTCCATCGTGGTATCGGATGAATGAGTATCCAAAGACATGCAGGAAAGGGCATTGACGCGCATACATGTCAAGTAAAAATTGGGCACATCCCAGATGCCTCTAATGTCTCAAGTAGGAACGGAGCACGTCAATGACGCCTCATAACTCTCAAAAATCAGTTAATAAAGTAATTCAGGTGGTGGTACAACTCATGTTAAAACCCGTTTAGAATAGTAATCAAGTGAAAACTGTCTTTCCATGGATGTAACGATGCATGATTAACATTAGTGCTAATAGAGATCACATTATATTCTGCTTGAAATCATTCTAAAGAAAGTTTAAGGAGGAGATTTGAGTAGACGTCAGACTCGCTTCCATTCACTGTCCTGCAACAGGTGACATTCGCCTCTTTTTCCTCTGTTTTGTTTCTGTGAGAAAGTGCTATGTTGCTCTAAGAAATTTTGTATGTCAAGAGGATTCTTGCTTATTATAGCTGTAATCAAAATTATGTGCATGAATTTTCTTTGTTCTAGTTTAGGTAATGACAGGTACAAAACCTCAAGTATCTTGGTTATTTCATCTGTATTTTAGAGAAGTGTTTCCTTGTTATTTGGAGGTGATGAACTTCAGGATTATTTATGTTTGAAAGACATTATAAATAAGTTCATTTTGAATTGATTAAAAAATACTCATCAATGGCAAGACACGATATCTCATTCGGCTTATGCATATGCATATTTTCATATTTTCGGATAGTATATTTGTGGTGTGACTTTATTTGGTTCTATATCATTTAAACTCAACTTATCTTGCTAATCTTTCTTTTATCCTCTCTTTATTTTTAGCTCTTGTCCTATATTTTATTATTTTTTTATGCTCTTATGTGCAACTGTTTGTTGATTATGGACCTTAGAACACACACTCTAGAGGGTGACAATTGGGATTATATTTTAGCGAGTATCGAAAGCAATATTTTCTTTAAAAGACAATACTCTAGTTAATTTTTTTTTCTTATCTTTCTAATTATGTTCAGCTTTACTTGAGAGCACTTTGAATGGAGTTTGAAATCCTCTCTTTTAAAAAATATTTCTTTTTATTTCTTTCACGTGAAAACATTTGAAATTTTCTTTCAAAATTTGATCAATAATCAACTTAAAAGATTCAGATGTTGGTTGAATTTGATGTTTTTAAAATATTACTATATTGCTGCTTATAATATTTTTTAAAAAAAGAAAGAAAAACAAGCACTTTCTGAAGCAAATGAGTTTTCTTTTTGGTTACAACAAATGAAGTTTAAAAAATGAAATCTTTGTCATTTTGCTGCAAATGCAAAGGAAAGTTTCCAAGTTTTTTTTTTTTAAAAAAAATGTTTCTAACTTAACTCTCTGATCTTATTTTATTTTCCTAGCACTCATATTTGTGAACTTCATTTTTGGAAAAACTAATCCTAATATAAATTTAAGATACTCTATTACGTCCTATAAATCTATTAATTGATAACTAATAATATAACATAATTATTACGACTGATAAAAACTATGAATTAATTAATATCAAATAATTTTATTTTAAAATGTTAATTAATTTTCCTTAATAAAAACGTAAACAAAAAAGTATGACTCTAAGGCAGAAAGTCATATGGAAAAAGTAAGCCAACAATGGATCACGAAGGAAATGACATATGTATGTATACATTTAAATTTTGTGGGACTCTACAAGACATGTTCAATTCGAGTTGGGGCTCTACAATGTGTGTTCAATTCCAATTAGAATTCTTGGAGGCTACTCAATCATAAACCCTAGTTCATGCCTATATAAAGGGTACTATATTCCTTGAAAAGGCATCTCGAAAATTTCACCACAAATTCATGAAATATTCATCTCTTCTCTCATAAATCAAATATGAAAATCTAAAGCTGCAACGGTGGAAAGAAGTACTTCAAGCCTCGTCTTTAAGTTGCATCAAGTATACACTCCGACTATCCTTGAAGCAGGGGGAATTTGTAGACATTGAAATTTTATGGGACTCTACAAGACGTGTTCAATTTGAGTTGGGACTCTACAAGGTGTATTCAATTCCAAATAGAATTCTTGGAGGCTACTCAACCCTAAACCCTAAACCCTAAACCCTAAGGGTTCATGACTATATAAAGAGTACTATATTCCCTTGAAAAGGCATCTCAAAAATATTTCCACTACAGATTCATGGAATATTCATAAAGAGATCAAATTCAAATCATCTCAATTCGAGAAATATGCTACTAGCGACCCTCGATGTAACACCCCAGGTTCAGAAAGGACAAAATACGGATTTTCAAAAGTTGCAGGCGCCACCAACGGACAGTAGGTTGACCCACAGACTGTAGGTAGGGTCCGTGGTTGGCCACCTACAACTCTCTCCCCAGACCCCCCAGAAAATCCAGCCAAGTCTGGACCCACGCCAGGACCTACAAACTGTAGGTCAGACCACGGTCTGTGGTCCAGACCGTGGTTCAGACCCCAGCTTTTAGCTCCCATACGCCAAATGACGCCCTGCCAGGACGGACCGTCGGTCAGTCCACGCACGGTCCGTCGGTTAAGTCCATTGATGGCCCCGACAACTTTTAAGTCAGGGGTCGTTTGGTTTTTCCCCTATCTGTTGGACACCTAAACTATGTCGTTTAACCCCTAAACTACGTCGTTTTGGTCAATTTTAGCTTAGTAACTTAATTAGACCTTACTCTAACCAATTCATTCTCCCAAAGATCGATCAAACCAAGCAAAAGAAAAGAGAAAGCATCGACCAAGCCTTCTCTAAGAACGCAGTGAGTTTCCCTCGGTTCTAGCCTCAAAATCGAAAGATTTCTCCGTGGAATTCGTCACCAGGTATGTGGGATTTCACTAGTGGGTTCCTTTCACCCATTAGGTCCCTAGAATTTAGTCAGATTCTTGATTCCCTTCATATTGTTTAGACCTAGGGTTTCTAGAACTTCAGAATTAGCTGTTAGAGTAATCCTAATTAGAATATTACATTTTTGTACCGTGTTGCTTAATTCTTGCATGAAATTCAGAACCCTAGTGGTGTAGATTTGTTTAGTTCATGAATTACACTTGCTAGGTCAGTTTATACAGATTTACATGCATCAATTTTCAAATGTTTCATTATCAATACTTAATGTTGCATTATCAGTTAGCTTATCAGAATCTTGAGCTATCCAGTTTATTTCAGTTGTGTTGTATTGTACACATTTTAGTTTGGAGTAGGCTTAATATCGAATTTGACTAGGGTCAGTCACCCTCATAGTTCCAGAACTACGTGCCCCCGTAGGTTAAGTCCCCTCTATGGGCATCATATTTAGTGATCATGCCAGTCATGCCTTTATACCCTGACAAGGTATATTGGGTCCTCTCGATGAGGCGTATACATCGGACTCCACGTTTAGCTCACGTGATTTTATGTCGGTTATTAGTAGCTCCCACAGTCAGATTCTAGTGCATTTACCAGGTTACTACTTATATTTCCGTATTCAGTTTCAACATGTTATGTACTTAGTTATTGCATTCAGTTCAGTTCATTTTCAGTATCTTTATCATGCTTATATTATATCGTTGTTTAGTATATTTTGTTCAGTTATGTATGTTTGTTCAGCTTTATTCTATCCAGCATGCTCAGTACCTTCAAGTACTGATCCATACTCTGCGCTACATCTTTTCGTGATGTAGGTTCAGGTCCTCAGCATTGAGTTCACGTGTAGATCAGTTCCCGATCTGTATTCAGCAACATCAGTGGTGAGCCCTCATTCTTCAAGGACGATTGGCATGTTTTTTATTCAGCCTTTCCTTTTTAGTTTCGGTTATGCTAGAGTTAGCTGAGGACATGTCTCAAAATCTCTAGTTAGTTAGAGGCTTATTTCAGACATAGTTAGAATCAGTTATAGTATTTTGAGTTATAATCCAGTATTGTAAACTCTTATTTAGTATGTTATTCAGACCACTATTGGGTATTCCCCATCTCAGTTTATCTTATGATTTAAACTTCCGCATAATATCCCTTAATTCAGTAAATTGTTTATATGCTTATGATATGCCAGCTCAGGGTTAGCTTGGGATCACTCGTGATCCTCAGTCCCATATTTACATCAAGGGGGTAGCCTCGGGACGTTACACTCAAATTATAAAAGTCAATTCCAAATCATCCAAATTCGGAAAATACTAACGGCCCTCGAATTATGGATAGATCTTATGAGAGAAGAATCAAGGGAGGAACAGAATTGTACCCACAATATTTATCAATAAAGTTGTGTTTCTTCATATTTTATTTATGATTGTAATTTATTTTCTGTCACTTTAAAATTTGTCGCAAACAAATTGATACGCCCAATGGGACCAAATCCGCCCTTCATCTCTTCTCGCATAAATCAAATCTTAATATTTGAAGCTACAAAGGTGGGAAAATGAGTACTTCAAGTCTCATCTTTGAGTTGCATCAAGTCTATACTCCGACTATCCTTGAAGTAGGGGGTATTTGTAGACATTAAAATTTTGTGGAACTCTACAAGACGTGTTAATTCGAGTTGGGACTCTACAAGGTGTGTTCAATTCCAATTAGAATTCTTAGAGGCTACTCAACCCTAAACCCTAGTTCATGCCTATATGAAGGGTACTATATTCCCTTTAAAATATCTCAAAAATTCCACCACAAATTCATGAAATATTCATAAAGAGATCAAAATCTCAAATATTCCTCAAATTCATGGAATATTCATAAAGAGATCAAAATCTCAAACGTTCCGCAAATTCATGGAATATTTATAAAGAGATCAAATTCAAATCATTGTCTTTCGAGAAATACGCCACTAACGACCCTCGAATTATGAAAATCAAGTCTAAATCATTCTAGTTCGAGAAATACACCACTAACGGCCCTCGAATCATGCATAAATCTTATGAGAGAAGAACCAAGGGAGGAACATAATTGTACCCCCAAAATTTATCAATAAAGTTATGTTTCTTCATATTTTATTTGTGATTGTAATTTATTTTTCTATCACCTTAAAATTTGTAGCAAACAACATATATCGGGTTCTGCTTTCTTAACTTTTTTTATTATTTATTTATGAAATTTTATCCTTTAATTTTATTTTGTAAATGATTTTTCATAAATGTTAGGGTAAATAATTCACTTGTGATGATCTCGAAATGCATTTAAATAAGTTTAGGAATAACATATTTGGTATGCTTATTATAAATTTGTTATTTGGGCCAAATAAAATTATTATGACATAATTATGTTAGCATAAAGATCATGTGAATTTTATTTTCAAGTTATGGGATGATATGTTTGAATTCCTTTATTTGATGGATAATATCTATACATTAAAGTAATTAGAATAATTTGAAATGAAGAGAAATGATATTTTTTCTTAGAACATTTTGCGTTCATTAAACTTATCTTCTTATTGGATGCTCATGTGTTATAGAATTGGAACACAATAAACTTGACAACCAATCGAGTTACAAAAGGACATTTGAAACATTCAAAATGTGGGGGTGCTTGGATTATGATTAATATTCAATAATATTTGAATAAGTTAAATATATAAATTATTTCTTCAATAACCACAAGATACATCTGTAATAATTAGTTGGTTAAACTACTAATGTGATCATTAGGCTATAAGCCTTGATAGAAATATTGTATAATTTCGTAAAGTAGTATCACTTGAAATGTTGTGACTTTCTAATGAAAAAAGTATCTTTTGTAAGATAACTTTTGTATAGACATGCACATTCATACATAGATGAATTGATGTGTTAGTCTATAAATAATGCATATTCTAATGATAATGATAAAATCCATATAAGTAAGATTTGTAACGTGTATGAAAGTGCCATAAGTTTTGCATGAAAAACAGTCTTGAACTACATAGTGGAATAAGAATATATTTAGCATATTAATGCTTGAAAATAAATGAAATGGTTAAAAAAATTGATTTTTAAATGTTATGGCCACAACTGATCTTGTAAAATTTAGTTTCAAAAGATGCGGTATGATAAATGTATGAATGAATAAGGTTAAAATCCTTAAACTAAACACAAGTGATGGGAACCCAACTTTGAGTTAGTATACACTCTAGCAATACAAGTTCAATGGGTAATAACAAGTTACTTTGTGTTGTTAGAGCACAAGTCTTCTTTTTAGATCCTCGATTCAAGTGTAATGCATACTGTTATGTGAGAAGTGAAGGAGTTATTAAGTGTTTGAAATAATAGGGGCATAGTGACAAATTAAACTCTATAGTGCAGACTGTTACACAAAGGTTGAATTAATTCTTAATGAAATTAGTAAATGTCTAAGTAACAGGGACATAGTAGCTAATTTCACCTATATGTATATTGAAGTGGTGTCGCTTCAAGCAAGATCTAAATGATTGGTCTTGTAAATATTCATGAAATCAGGATGAGCTCATGGCCATAAATGTGCTAAAGCAAATACTGAGATTTCTAAACTATAAATACTATTATGTGTGTGATATTTTTGGTTTTGACACATGGAGTTGTGGTTCAAATCTTTTAAGATACCAATTACTTCGTCAAAACATTAAAGTAGTTGCACTAACATAAAGTTCAAAGCTATTATAAAATACTCTATGGTATGTATGATATTATTAGAAATATTACAAACTACTGGGGGATAGTTGGATATTTTATAATATATAGAATTCTTAAATTGAACAGACATATTTGTTCGTCAAAGAACATGACTGTTATGAAAAGTCATTTGTTGACTCTTATGAAAAGTCATCTGTGTTCATGAAAGAACATGGATCTTATGAAAAGTCATTTGTTCATGAAAGAACATGGATCTTATGAAGATCATCTCTTAAGTTCTATAAATATAAAGACTCTTTAAATGTTGCCTAGGAAAAATATCCATGTATAAACAAAGGGCTTTATTGTATCCTGAAGAGATTTATTTGTATTTTTCCCAATATGTATAAGAGCAATATCTCTTTAAATAAAGTAATTACACACCTCAAAATCATCTTCTTCTTCTTTACTTAAATCTCCTATTATTTTTTCTAACAAGACTCACTCTAATAAACTTGAAGGACCAAACTACTTAACTACTATTCCCTCTGTACTAATTTATGTGACTTACTTTCCTTTTTAATCAGTCTAAAAATGAATGATACATTTCTATATGAAGTAACAATTTAATTTTAAAATGTCTATTTTATCCTTAATGAAATGATTTATAGTCATACAAATTTCTATCATGCATTTTGGACAACAAGTTTTAAAGTATTAATGTATTTTTTTTTATAATTTTGTGTTATTATATTATTATACTATATTGTAAATTAAAAATTTAAAGATTCATAGGCTTACGCCCTTATACTAAATAAAAGGAAAAATTGTATATAATAACAAACTATTAATTCAAATTAAATGCTATAAATATAGTTTGATTTAATTGTACCCCATAACAAGCTGTTGATATTTCACCTCTCTCCTGGTGAATCTCACTCGCCACTCTCGTTCTCTCCCTCGCCTCTCTCATTTTTTATACAAAAGCAAGTGTATAAAGTACGTTTGTGTTTGTATAAAGCGAGAGAAAATTGTATATATACATATATTTTGATTCCCCTCACTCCCCTCTCCCAGATCTCGCTCTCCACTCTCCAGATCTCGCTCTCTCACTTGCCTCTCTCACTTTATACAAAAAATGCAAATTGTATAAAATGCGTTTGTGTTTGTATAAAGCGAGAGAAAATTGTATATATACATATATTTTCGTTCCCCTCTCTCCTCTCTCCCAGATCTCGCTCGCCACTCTCCTAGATCTCGCTCTC
>JAJOOO010013957.1:0-30067 GCA_029582685.1 Solanum piurae | reverse complement strand
CCATCTTTTCATTTTATTTATGATTTAGCTTCCGCATCAGTTTATTATCTTTAGTATGCTCATGATCATGCCAGCAGGGTTAGCTTGGGATCACTTGTGGTCCTAGGTCCCGTGTCCGTGTCTCGGGGGTAGCTCGGGGCGTGACAAGATCCTTCTAACCTCGCTAATCCTATTAAACAACGAACATATAGTAAAGAGAGAGGTCGCAAAAATTTAGCTAAAATAATTGTTGTTTGTGCTCATCCTTTTACTTCTTATTCACATCCTAATTTTATAACATTTATTCAAGAAACATATAATTCTTCTTTTCAAGGTTTTTCAAGAAATACAATTAATAAATATATTTTGATTTTCAAGCTAAACATTGTGAATATCTTTGTCGTATATTTAGCTATTTAAATTGTAGAGTGTTATAACTTCTTCTATGGATAGTGTTAATGATAATGATTATGTAACTGAAATTTGCAAAAATGAATTATAGATTATAAACAGTGTGAAAAAAAAATAGTGCTTATATTGCATGAACTATTTTTTAAACTTTAATAATTTTATGTGCTTTGTGATAAAGTGATGAGTGTCACATTAGAATGTTGTTAGTATGTTAAATACTAGACTTTGTCCAATTGATGATTAAACTTTTTATATTAGATATGTGACACATATTTAATTTGGTTGTAATAGATGATCTTAAGTTATTTGATTGTGCTTGTATGAATTGAATATGCTTGTGGTTGGATTTATTGAATATGCTTGTGGTTGGATTTATCATACTAACAAATCTGGTAGGATTAGAAAATTTAAAGAGAGTTGTGTAATATGTGATATTTCACCACGGAAAGTTTTAAGACAAGTTAAAACTAGCTGAAATTATTTATATTAAAATGTTTTTAGTTGCTTATTATTCATCAATGATCCATACAAATAAATTTTAATGCCCATAATGCTCACCCACTTGATCGAATTAGTGAAGAACATTGGAATAAAACCAAACAGCTTATGGATTCTATAAAAAATAAACTTTCAAGCTACAAAAATGTTTATTGAACTTTATTATCCAACTATTTCTTCAATTTTAATAAATATTTGTTCTATTTCAATTCAGTTTAATAAATACTTTTTCTATTTCAATTCAGTTTGTTGAATACAAAAAATTGAAAACTTTAAACTGGCTACTGAAGTTATGGTTGAAAAAATTTAAAATTATTTTTTCTATATCTCAACCTTTTTAAACTGCTATTTTATTTAACCCCGAATATAAATAACAAGGAGAACAAGAACTTGTTGATACAATTAATGAAAAATTAAAAACTTTATCGAAAGAAGTTCAAAATTAGAATATTGTAAGACTAGCATTAATGTGCAAGAAAAAAAAATGAAAAAATATAGGTCCATGCAAAATGATCAAGTAGATGCTACTCAATGTTCTAAGGTTAAAACCGATAGTCTTCCTATTTTATGAGAGATTTTATTGGTCTTAATTCTTAAACTGTGATGATTTTTAAGAATATATTAATAAGAGATTAGAATGGTTACGGACGAGGATGACAACTTACAACTTTTAAATTGATGGAGGACCGGTGGCAGCGCATTTTTAAGACTTAATTAGCAAATGGTTTGTGATGTCCTATTAATCAAACATCATCAGTTGCTTCAAAGGGTACCTTCTATGTAACAAGATTTCAAATCGTAACCAGAAATATTCATTAACATAAGAGGGTTTAGAGATATCAATTTTGACTAGAGATTAGATCAACGTCGAGAGAAGAAAATTATGAGTTGCCAAAATTAACTCCCAAACAAGAAGTTGAATTAGAATCAATAATTAAATGTATGAGTAATAATGGAATGGAGGCATTAGATTATCAAGCATCTTTGTTAGTTCCGAATGATGTTTCTGCTCAAATGATCAGAGTTTGAATTTTTTTTTATTGGACGATACAAATATTTATTTTATAAACGAGAACTAGTTCAAAAGGACCCTTCCTAAGAAGGTGATTGCGTATATTAGTTCATTTTATAATATTGGTAAATTGTAATACAAATTCATACAATTAAGTTTTAATGAAAATTTTAAAGGTTTTATTTTTTTATACAAGTATTCTCTTAAATATAATACAAGTATTTTTTATATATTAATATAATATAATTTTAAATAATTAAACAAACTTAAGAATTACAATTTTAATAATTTAATATTTTAGTTATCAAACTTACGTTGAAAATTAAAAAATGAAATTTTAAATGTGAACGTTGAAATTTCATATATGAAGTTTTAACTTTCAAATTTCTAATTTTGAAATTTGAAAATTATAATTTTCAAAATTTATACATATTTTTTTTCTTACTTAGCTAAAAACATTATAAAAAACCATAACTTAAAAACTTAAATGTACAATAGTTTAAATAATTTAAAAAAATTGTCATCCCCAATCCCGTCTTGTAAGTTAAGTGGGATCGGACGTTTAACACCCCGCTATTCGAAAGAACTAGAAAGAACTAGAATTAGAAAGAAACCATTTTTGGAAATAATCAAATTTGGAAAGATTGACAAAATTAAGCTAAGTATGAGTTTTGGGTCAGCTTCAAACGATCATAACTCCTAGCTCAGAATGAGTTACGTGTTCTACAAGATATCGTAGGAAATATCTTTGAATTATCTTTCCAACGCCTCCAAGTTTGCAAGATTTCGAGTTCGTATGAGGGAGATATGCCCATTTAAAGTTGGGTTGACTAGATAAGAAAAGTCAAAACCGGATTTTTGAAGGGTACTTGGTCTTTTCACTACCCAATTATTTAATTTCGTTTTTGGTAATTAAGTTTGGGTCTAAACTGATTTGGTTCAGTTTACGCTTCATCAAAAGAGTTAGGGTTTTGAGAGAAGAGAAAGGAAAAGGAGAAAAAAGGAGAAGAAGCAAGGATTCATCGATTTCTTGAGGAATTGAGTGCGGATTTCGCCAAGGATTCAATTCTACGAGGTATGTGAGTTCACATAGCATTGAGTTTGTTCACCCACGCGCCAAACATGTTTATTTCAGTATGATTTTCATCCTAAAAGATTGAGAATTTGATGTTCTTGAGTTTTGTTCTTGAATTGCCTTTGTTATTGAATTTGGGATGAGAGTGAGGAGTTCTTGAGAGTTTAAGGTCAATTGTTAGAGTTGGTTTAAGTTAGATTCTTGTGTACATGTGCTGGGTATCTGAATCTAAAGAGTAATTGAGAAAAAGAATCGAATTTAGGCGAATTGGGATTAGAAAACGAAGAAAGAACAAGTCGGGCGAATCTGAGTACCAGGTCCGCGTCGCGGACCTGTTTCTCAGGATTGACAAAAGTTTCTCGGCGTCGCGGAGTGGTCACGAACTGTTTTGCCTCAAAATTTATATCGCGACCAAATAATTAAATGCATCTCCGCGTCGCGGACTTGCTTCCAGGCAGGGATTTCTTGATCATTTTTCATGTTTAACTATCTAAAAACACTCGTAAACATCATGAGATCTTTCCTATCACAAATAACCATCCTTGAATCCATAAATTCAAATTCAAGGAAAGTTAAGAGCCAAGTCAAGAAAAGTTCTTAGAGTCTTTTACAAATGTTTTAACTTTGTTTTAAGACTTAAGTTTTGAGTTGAGTAAAGAGTAAAAATTGAAGTTTCATTTCTCCAAAAGAGTATATTGGGACTATGTATTCCCAAAGAGTAATCTGTTTTCACATTTAAACAAGAAAGGAAACTAAGATTTCCAAAAGAGCCTTTGAGCTAGTTTTCAGTAAAGAGTAAATGCTTTCACAATTCAGTAAGAGAGGAAACACTGATTTCCACGTGAGCCTTCGAGATAGTTTTTGAGTAATTATCTCAAACCACAGAGTTATGTTTTTAAACATAAGAGCTAGTATCATATTTTTGGAGTTGTATTGAGCACCTATATGAGGGAAAGTTCAGAACACTTCCAGCCCTCATAAACCATATAGCCACCATGGGTAGAAAAATGTCATACTTTTTAGATGATTACTTAGTGCTTTTTAGCATAGACTAGTGGATCCACTTAGTAGTCAGGTTCTATACCCTCGGCAAGGTATAAGACGGCCCTGGCAGCGTGAGGCAAAATATTGTATCATCACAATAACTCTTAAGTGATGGTTGTCGGTTAGAGAAACTCCCACAACAGTATTTTGTATTCTTATATACACAGTGTTAATTATATTTTTATATACATTCAGAGTTTATATTGTATCTTTGCATACATGCACAGTTACTATTGTATTTCTAAATACACAGAGTTGTTATCCATGTTTTAAAATCTTTTTTTTTATATTGCATTTATTTTATTGCTTTATATTGAAATGAGTTAAGTTGAGTTGAGTTGAGCCCATGTATGTTCTTTCAGTTCCTTTCGAGCTTATGTCTTGTTTTAGAATTCCCCTCGCATGCTCGTACATTCAATGTACTGATGCCAGTTGGTCTGCATCTTTTTATGATGCAGATTCAGGTAACCATGATCAACATCCCGCCCATCGTTGATCCAATTGAGCTTTAGAATTTTTGGTGAGCCTTCTTGCTTTCGGAGGATCCCCTTTTTCATTTCTTTACCATTTTAGTTCATTAAGATGACGTGGGTCTTGTACCGACATCCATCTCAGTTATTAGTGGCTTCATAGACAGTCAGTTAGTTCATTTGTCATTATCTTGTTATTGGCTTATG
This sequence comes from Solanum piurae, assembly GCA_029582685.1. NCBI lineage: Eukaryota > Viridiplantae > Streptophyta > Magnoliopsida > Solanales > Solanaceae > Solanum > Solanum piurae. The sequence continues at coordinate 25,371 of JAJOOO010013957.1, read as the reverse complement.
TTTGAAAACTGAGTTGTCACTTTGGCCAGTGAATGTTACCTTAATACATTCTAAGTTATATTTTGAGCTTTCAGTTTACTTTTAAAGGTTCAATTATGTTGAGTTAAGTCTTTCGCTAAGAGTTAAGGTAGGACAAGGGTTTGCTTGGGGCAAACAATGGTTCTCGAGTGCCAGTCCCACCCAGGGTGTAGGCTCGGGGTGTGACAAACTTGGTATCAGAGAACATAGTTTAAGAGTCTTAAGGAGTCTTTGAAGCCGTGTCTGTAGAGTCTTAGTTATCGGTGTGAAGCGCGCCACATCTATAATTAGAAGGCTGCAATATTTAGGAATTACTTCACTTCTTTCATACTCACTTTGTGTGATAGAGTTAATCTCTATAATATTTCCTTTCTAATTCGTGTTTGCGCGTGTTTATTTCAGATCATGCCTCCATGAAGAGCTGTCAGAGGTCGTCCCACTAGAAGTAATGTTGAACTACATGAACAAGGGGTACCTAATGCACCAGAAGTGCAACCCCAAGGAGAGGTCACCAATGCTGAATTTCGTGAAGCTATCCGGATGTTAAGTCAAGTTGTGACCAATCAAGTAGGACAGTGAGAGAATCGACAGGAAGTGGCTGATACTTCAGGGATCCGTGAGTTCTTAAGGATGAATCCTCCAAGCTTCACAGGTTCAAGTGTCACAGAGTTTCTGGAGAACTTTGTTGAAGAGCTTCAGAAAGTTTTTGAGATTATGCATGTTGTTGATGCTGAGAAGGTGGAACTAGCTGCATACCAAATGAAGGGTGTTGCTAGAATCTGGTTCGACCAATGGAAAAAAAATAGGGCTGAGGATGTGCCAATAGTGAGTTGGGCTGTGTTGAGAGTGCTTTCATAGGGCATTTCTTTCCCCGTGAGTTGCGAGAGGTAAAGATAAGAGAGTTTCTCACCCTTAAGAAGGAGTGTATGAGTGATCATGAGTACAGTCTGAAGTTCACACAACTTTCCCGCTATGCTCCGGAGATGGTTGCTGACATGAGGAGCAGGATGAGTTTATTCGTTACTGGGTTGTCTCGTCTTTCAAGCAATGAAGGTAAGGTAGCTATGCTGATAGAGGATATGGACATAGCTAGGCTAATGATCCATATATAACAGGTTGAGAAGGACAAGCTGAGGGATAGAGACGAGTTTAAGAATAAGAGGGCTAAGACATCAGGGGATGAGTCTGGGCAGCAAAAGAGTAATGCGAACCGGTCTTCTTTCCAACCTAAGCAGAAGGGACCTGCTCCATCATTTGCTAGTGCACCTGCACAAGGGAACAAATATGAGTACAATAGTCAGAATTCCCAAAATTTTAGAGCTAGACTTGCACATTCTCAAGGCAGTGTTGCACAAGGAGGTAATGAGACTCCTGCATATGCTAAGTGTGGTAGGATCCACTCAGGGGTGTGTCGTGATGGCTTCACTGGTTGTTTCAAGTGTGGTCAAGACGATTATTTTATGAGAGAGTGTCCTAAGAACAAGCATGGTAATGGTAATGGTAATGGGGGCAATAGAGTCCAATCTTCTTCAGTTACCCCACTAGACAGAGCTGCATCTAGAGGAGCTACTTTAGGGGAAGGCGGAGGAGGAAACCGCCTGATTGCTATCACTAGTCACCAAGAGCAAGAGGATTCTCCAGATATTGTCACTGGTATGATTCAAGTCTTTAACTATGATGTTTATGCTTTGTTAGATCTAGGAACGAGTTTATCTTTTGTAACTCCTTATATTGCAATGAATTTTGATGTTTTTTCTGAGCAACTTCTTGAGCCCTTCAGTGTTTCTACACCCGTTGGTGAGTCTATTTTAGCTAAGAGAGTCTATCTTGATTGTACAATTTTTGTCAATCACAAGAGTACCATGGCTGACTTAGTTGAGTTAGATATGGTATTTTGAAGTCATTTTAGGTATGGATTGGCTTCATGCCTGTTATGCATCAATAAATTGTAGAACTCAAGTAGTCAAGTTCTAATTTCCCAGTGAACCAGTTATAGAGTTGAAGAGCAATTCAGTAGTGCCTAAGGGTCGTTTTATTTCATACCTTAAGGCGAGAAAGTTAGTTTCCAAGGGGTGTGTCTATCACTTAGTCTGAGTTAATGACTTTAGTGTTGAGATACCTCATATTCAGTCAGTTCCAGTAGTACAAGAGTTTCCAGAAGTCTTTCCAGATGATCTTCCCGGAGTCCCTCCTGAGAGAGAAATAGAGTTCGGTATAGATATTCTTCCCGATACTCGTCTTATATCTATTCCGCTATATTTAATGGCACCATCAGAGTTGAAAGAGTTAAAAGAGCAGTTGAAAAATCTCCTAGACAAAGGTTTTATTCGACCAAGTGTCTCACCTTAGGGAGCTCCGGTCTTATTTGTGAGAAAGAAGGATGGTTCTCTTAGAATGTGTATAGATTACCGTCAGTTGAACAAGGTTACTATCAAGAATAAGAATCCTCTTCCAAGAATTGATGATCTCTTTGATCAACTTCACGGTGCTTCTTGTTTTTCTAAGATAGACCTCAGATCAGGCTACCATAAGTTGAAAGTAAGGGAATGTGATATTCCAAAGACAACATTCAGGACCCGTTATGGTCATTATGAGTTTCTGGTTATGTCGTTCGGTTTAACTAATGCACCTGCAACATTTATGGACCTTATGAATAGAGTATTCAAGCTTATTTAGATATGTTTGTTATCGTGTTCATTGATGACATCCTAATCTATTCGAGGAATGAGGAAGATCATGCTAGTCATCTCAGAATAATTCCCCAAACTCTAAAGGATAGAGAGTTGTATGTTAAGTTCTCTAAGTGTGAGTTTTGGCTCGAGTCTGTGGCATTCTTAGGAAACATTATTTCCGGTGATGGAATTAGAGTTGACACTCTAAAAATAGAGGCAGTGTAAAATGTCCTAGACCCACATATCCAACAGATATTAGGAGTTTCTTGGTGTTGGCCAAATATTATAAAAGGTTTGTAGAGGGGTTCTCATCGATTTTGTCCCCTTTGACCAAGTTGACTCAGAAAACAGTTAAGTTTTAATGGTCTGAAGCTTGTGAGAAAAGCTTTCAGGATTTGAAAAAGAGGTTGACTATTGCCCCAGTATTGACCTTACTAGAAGGTACGCAAGGCTTTGTTGTATATTGTGATGCGTCCAGAGCTGGTTTGGGTTGTGTGTTAATGCAGAATGGCAAAGTTATAGCTTATGCCTCCAGACAACTTAAGGTTCACGAGAGGAACTACCTAACCCATGATCTAGAGTTGGCTGCCGTAGTATTTACTTTGAAAATATGGCGTCATTATCTGTATGGTATTTATGTGGATGTGTTCACCGATCACAAGAGTCTCTAATATGTGTTTAGTCAGAAATAGCTTAATCTCAGACAGAGAAGGTGGTCATATTTACTCAAGGATTATGACATGAGTATTCTTTATCACCCAGGTAAGCCTAATGTTGTTGATGATGCCTTGAGTAGATTGTTTATGGGTAGTACCCTCCCCCCCCCCCATTTTGATGAAGATAAGAAAGAGTTAGCAAAAGATGTGCATAGACTTGCACGATTAGGAGTTCGACTAATGAATTCCACAGAAGGAGTAGTAGTGGTGATGAATGGGGCTGAATCATCATTAGTGTTAGAAGTGAAAGAGAAACAAGACCAAGATCCTATTTTGCTTGAATTGAAGGCAAATGTTCATAAGCAAAAAGTAATGGCTTTTGAACAAGGGAGAGATGGCGTATTGAGGTATCAAGGTAGATTGTGTGTACCAAGGGTGGATGAACTTCAAGAGAGGGTTATGGAGGAAGCTCATAGCTCCAAATATTCTATCCATCCGGGTTCCACGAACAGATATCGTGATTTGATAGAAGTTTATTGGTGGAGTAGTATGAAGAATGGCATTGCAGAGTTTGTTGCTAAGTGCCCGAATTCCCAACAAGTTAAAGTAGAGCACCAAAGGCGCGGTGGTATGGATCAGGATATATAACTTCCGAAATGGAAGGGAGAGATGATCATATGGATTTCATCATAGGTTTACCAAGGTCTCGCAGGCATCATGATTCTATTTGGCATATCGTATTTACATTTTGCTTGTTGGGTGTTGAGCTAGATGTTAGATGTTACGCCCTTAGCCTGCTAAGATTGATCTCATTCGAGGACGAATGTACCCAATGGAGAGATATTGTAACACCCCGTTATTCAAAAGAACTAGAATTAGAAATAAACCATTTTTGGAAATAAGCAAATTTGGAAAGATTGACAAAATTAAGCTAAGTATGAGTTTGGGTCAACTTCAAACGACCATAAATCTTAGATCAGGATGATTTAGGTGTTCTACAAGATACCTTAGGAAATATCTTTGAATTATCTTTCCAACGCCGCCAATTTTGCACAATTTTGAGTTCTTATGAGGGAGATATGCCCATTTGAAGTTGGGTTGTCTAGATTAGGAAAGTCAAAACCGAATTTTTGAAGGGTACTTTGGTCTTTTCACTACTCAATTATTTAATTTTGTTTTCGGTAATTAAGTTGGGGTCTAAACTGATTTGGTTCAGTTTACGCTTTATAAAAAAGAGTTAGGGTTTTGAGAGAAGAGAAAAGAAGAGGAGAAGAAGCAAGGATTCGTCGATTTCTTTAGGAATTGAGAGCGGATTTCGCCAAGGATTCAATCCTACGAGGTATGTGAGTTCACATAGAATTGGGTTCGTTCACCCACGCGCCAAACATGTTTATTTCAGTATGATTTTCGTCCTAAAAGATTGAGAATTTGATGTTCTTGAATTGCCTTCGTTCTTGAATTTGGGATGAGATTGAGGAGTTCTTTAGAGTTTAAGGTCGATTGTTAGAGTTGTTTTGAGTTATATTCTTGTGTACATGTGCTGGGTATCTGAATCTAAAGAGAAATTAAGAAAAAGAATCGAATTTAGGCGAATTGGGGTTAAAAAACGAATAAGGACCAAGTCGGACAAATCTGGGTAGGATTGACAAAAGTTTCTCCGCATCGCGGAGTGGTCACAGACCGTTCTGCCTCAAAATTTATTTTGCGACCAAATAATTCAATGCATTTCCGCATCGCGTACTTGCTTCCAGGCAGTGATTTCATTATCGTTTCTCATGTTTAACTATCTAAAAACACTCGTAAACATCATGAGATCTTTCCTATCACAAATCACCATCCTTGAATCCATAAATTCAAATTCAAGGAAAGTTAAGTGCCAAGTCAAGAGAAGTTCTTAGAGTCTTCCAAAAGTCTTTTACAAATGTTTTAACTTTATTTTAAGACTTAAGTTTTGAGTTGAGTAAAGAGTAAAGATTGAATTTCATATCTTCAAAAGAGTATATCGGAACTATGTATTCCCAAAGAGTAAAACGTTTTCACATTTAAACAAGAAAGGAAACTGAGATTTCCAAAAAAGCCTTTGAGCTAGTTTTCAGTAAAGAGTAAATGCTTTCACAATTAAGCAAGAGAGGAAACACTGATTTCCAAGAGAGCCTTCGGGCTGGTTTTTGAGTAATTATCTCAAACCACAGAGTTATGTTTTTAAACATAAGAGCTAGTATCATATTTTGGGAGTAGTATTGAGCACCGATATGGGGGAGAGTTCAGACAACTCTCAGCACCCATAAACCATGTAGCCATCATGGGTAGAAAAAGGGTCATACTTTTTAGATGATTTCTTATTGCTTTTTAGCATAGACTAGTGGATCCAGTTAGTAGTCAGGTTCTATGCCTTCGGCAAGGTATAGGACAGCCCTGGCATCGTGAGGTAAATTGTTGTATCATCACAATAACTCTTAAGTGATGGTTGTCGGTTAGAGAAACTCCCACAACAATATTTTGTATTCTTATATACACAGAGTTAATTATATTTTTATATACATTCAGAGTTTATATTGTATCTTTGCATACATACAGAGTTACTATTGTATTTCTAAATACACAGAGTTGTTATCCATGTTTTAAAAACTTTTCTTTAAATTGCATTTATTTTATTGCTTTATATTGAAATGAGTTAAGTTGAGTTGAGTTGAGCCCATGTATGTTCTTTCAGTTCCTTTCGAGCTTATGTCTTGTTTTAGAATTCCCCTCGCATGCTCGTACATTCAATGTACTAATGCCAGTTGGTCTGCATCTTTTTATGATGCAGATTCAGGTAACCAGGATCAACATCCAGCCCATCGTTGATGCAGTTGAGCTTCAGAGTTGTTGGTGAGCCTCCTTGCTTCCGGAGGATTCCCTTTTTCATTTCTTTATCATTTTAGTTCATTAGGATGTCATGGGTCTTGTCTCGACATCCATCTCAGTTATTAGAGGCTTTATATCCAGTCAGTTAGTTCATTTGTTATTATCTTGTTATTGGCTTATGTTTGAGAACTGAGTTGTCACTTTGGCTAGTGAATGTTATCTTAATACATTCTAAGTTATATTTTGAGCTTTCAGTTTACTTTTAAAGGTTCATTTATGTTGAGTTAAGTCTTCCGCTATGAGTTAAGCCAGGCCAAGGGTTCACTTGGGGCCAGCAATGGTTCTCTAGTGTCATTCCCTCCCAGGGTGTAGGCTCAGGGTGTGATAGGATGGGGGTATCATTTTGTCCTGGCCAAACCCAACAAAGCAACGTCCTAGCCCGCCATCTCGGTCCCGAACCTGCTTCTAGCCTTACCCATAACCAATCAAAATTTAAGAGTTTTTTCATTGAGTCAAACTAAAACATAAATCAAATAGTACAATAATTGTATAAGCATTTTACTGCTTTAACTATAAAATGGAAATGATAACTTTGATAGGAGTCTCAAGAAACAAAAACATAAAATTATATAGATGAAAATGAAGGAATGCCAAAAACTATTTTAAAGTTTTAAATTAAATATCTGGAGGTTATGAATATGAAAAGATAAGAGTTGTGGATATTAAGAATGTAACAATTGAATAGGTAGATATGGATTATGAAAGTGAATATTTAAAGCAAATAAAAAAATTAGATAAATGAAGGATAGAAAAAACATATTCAAAATAAATTAAAGCTAACAAACTATGCAAAAAGGGTACATGCAGAAAATAGTAATTTAGTGATCAAGTAAACATGAATTTGAGTAGCTTTAACCAAAAAAAAAGGGAAAATGCATAAGTACCCCCCCAGCCTATACCTGAAATCCCTGAGACACACCTAACCTTTACTAAGGTCCTATTACCCCCCTGAACTTATTTGTTAATTAACTTTCTACCCCTTTTCGGCCTACGTGGCACTATTCTTGAAAAAAAGTCAACACGCACTGGGCCCACAAGATAGTGCCACGTAGGCTGAAAAGGGGTAAAAAATTATATATAAAATAAGTTCAGGGGGTAATGGGACCTTAGTAAAGGTTAGGTGTGTCTCAGGGATTTCGGGTATAGGCTGGGGGTACTTATGCATTTTCCCTATAAAAAAAAAAACATGAATTTGAGTAGCTTTAAGTTCTTACCATATATGATTAATGAATTTAAATTAGTGAAACTAGACCCATTTTTTAATGATAATAAAGAAGGCATTATCAATGTGTATCTCTCCATTTTACAGTTTTGCACACCTTTAAAATATTCCCTCCGTTCACTTTTACTTGTCACTAATTTTTAAATAGATTTTCATTTTTACTTGTCACTTTTGACATATCAAGAAAAGATAATTATGTTTTTCCATGTTTTACCCTCAACATTAAATGCTCTTTTCCAAATTATTTTTCAAGACCTAAAACTAAACATCATTTAATAGGTATAGTTTGGTAAAATACATATATCAATAATTATTTTTTTAATGGGAGTTGTTCGCAACAAATTTTCGTAAGCGCTGAAAATTAACTGCAAGTAAAATAAATAAAAGAAAATATTATTTTTATTGATGAATCTTGTGAGTACAATTTTGTTGTTCTCTTGATTCTTCTCTCCTAAACTTCTCCGTGATTCGTGGGCCTTTAGTAGCGTATTTCTCGAATGTAGGATGATGTAGACCTCCTTGAGATGTATTTGATCTCCGGGAACGTCGGAAAGCACTTCGTTGTTTCAAGTCGATCTCCGGGAAGAACTTCGTTGATCACTCCTTCGAAGAGCTATGTAGTTGATGTTGTAGCTTTCTCCAATTGCAGAATGCTTCTTCAAGAGTTTTCTTCCCCTTTGAATGTCATGTTTATCCCATATTTATAGTTGTAGGGAGTAGACAAGGTTGCTTGTGATTGGCCAAAGGATGTCATTTTGACACTTGGCGTCACCTTGCTGGTCTTGGATGCCTAGTCATTGTGACACGTGGCATGGGCTTGGGCTTCAAGGTGAAATGGACCTTGGATTTGAATTTAACAAAAATGGACTTATTTATTTGTAAAGCCCATATTAATCATTCAACCCAAATAAACATGGATTTAATCCAAATTTTGTATGAATTAAATCCAATAAAATTTGTGTATCTACAGATGCCCCATACTTCAAGCCTTGTTGAAGTGTAGGTTTGCCGACACTTGATTGTGAGACTTGAAGTATTACAAATCCAACAATATCACTCTTAAGACATTTGCTTGACTCTGTTTCTTGCAATGAAACAAGTTGCATGGTACGGTTGTGTGCAATCCCATTTCGATGTGCTCCTAAGGACTTTTGTAATTTCAATCCACTTGAGGGACGATATGGAGGACTCTCGAGAGAGAGGGATAAGCAAATCAATGTGAGTTGTATGAATTTTAAATTCAAAAAACTTTCACCATAGACTTGATTACAAATTTGGACACCAACACTTAGAGTGTCACACAAGTCCCCAAAGTTGGATTTTAAATAAAAGAACATAACTTGATTTGCTTCTTTTTTTGCAAACGTTCAATTTGAAAACAATTGGTAATTTAATAATCACACCAAATTTTCTTCCTTTGCTTGATTTTTATAAGAATCATTCTTGAAATCTCAAGACTTATTGTTTTTCTTTTGAGTGCTAGCAACTTCCATTTAGATGGGTAAGAATTGATATGATTTGCTTGTTCCAATTTTACCAAAGCTTTCCTTGTACAAGAAATAAAAATTGTTCAAAGGAACTTTTATATAAGAATCTCCCATGTACAAAGGATTGATCAAAGAATCACTGGAAAAAATAATAATTCTCCTAACCAAATCAATGTGGAACTCCAAATTTGGTGTGTTCTTTTCTCAATTTCGTGCAGTCCCGCCAAAATGTTATTTTCTTGGTGTAAAAGAATTCAAACGACAAACGACTTGATTCTGAATAAACTAGACTTATAGTACTATGACATATCCAAAAATCAACATAAAAATTTCTTTTGTATTGACGGGAATTGATTTTTGAAGTTGGTCTCTAAATCTGGAAGTTTTCCTCACAGTTATGCGCAATCTCGCTAAAACGTCCCTTTCTCGGTGTAGGAGCATTCAAAGGATGAGCGACTTGATTCTAGAGAAACTAGACTTTTAGTACTACGACATATCCCAACATCAACATCAAAAACCTTTCGTATTGACGGGAATTGACTTTTGAAGTTGGTCATCAAATCTGGAAGTTTTCCTCACAGTTATGTGCAATCTCGCTAAAACGCCCTTTTCTTGTTGTAGGAGCATTCAAAAGACGAGAAGCTTGATTCTGGAGAAACTAGACCTTTAGTACTACGACATATCCAAAAATCAACATCAAAAACCTTCTGTATTAACGGGAATTGTTTTTTGAAATTGGTTTTCAAACTTTGCCATTTTCCTCACAGATTTGTGTCTTTTAGATTTTCTTGTTTCTCTTTCTTGCAGGTAATGGTTGTGGTTGCATCTTTATTTATGCATTTTCATTTTTCTTAAACATGGGAGATTGACATTCAAGATCCAATTTGGCCGCAATTGAAAACTTCGTGTTATTGACACCGCCATGTCGAACAAGATTGTTGTGGTGCTGCTCATGTTTGTCATGCTATATTGAAGAGTCATGTACTTACTATGTGTATTATCGGAAGTAGATCAACCAAGAAAAATTGAAAACTTCGTGCAGTTGGCACGGATGGCTCCAATGTTTCCAAAAGAGCCTAAACACCTAGCTAGAAGATACACGAGTTGTTCACATGATCGGCGTGGAAACACTCGTCTCACCCTTGCAATATTGGCAGAAAACTTACTCGAGGCATTCACCTTTCTTGCAGTCTTGGTAGAGACAACTTGTCACCTCCATTTTCACCCCCCTTTGCGGCTCCACGAGAGAAACATTTGGAGTATTTTCATATCATTTTCGGCGAGAAAGCACGTGGTGCATCTTATCCTTGAGTCTTGGCGATAAAGAGGCTAAGAGTGACCGCATTCCATCTGGCTTGGAGAGATTGACATCATGATAAGCCCTTTCCGACATCGGTGAGTAAGTACTTGGCACCTATCCGTTCCCAGATGTATGAGCAATAGATGCAATCCGCTTGATCCTTAAGGAACAAAACTCAACTTTTTGCAATATATCAAGATTTCAGACCAAAACTCCCTCCAAATTGATCAAAATTAATTTCTGAAGTTGATTTCTAGGTCTGATATGTTTGTTTCGCAGCTTTGCGCGTCTATCGTAGAAAATTGATAAGTCGGAGTAGGAGTACCGAAATCATGAGATTCTTATTCAATGGCAAAGACGACTAAAAAAACTACAACATATGTAAAAATCAAGGCTAAAAACTTTGTGGATTGGTACATATATATCTTCAAAGTCAGCCCACAATTCTGTCTTTCTCGGTTCTTCAGCTTCGTGCGTCTGTGGTAAAAAATTTATAACTCAAAGTAGGAGTACTGAAATCACGATTTTCTTTTTCCGTTGGAAAGACGTCTCAAATATCTACAACATGTGTAAAAATCACGGCCAAAAGCTTCATGGTTTTTTATAGACATTTCTTCAAAGTCAACCCACAGTTCTGCCTGGCTCAACTCTTCAGCTTTGAGCACTTTTGGGAGAAAATCAATAACTCGGCATAGGAGCCTCGAAATGATGCGATTCTTATTCTGTTGGAAGAATAACTCATAGAGGTACAAAATATATAAAAATCACAGCCTAAAACTTTCCAGATTAGTACAAATGTATTTTTAAATTTAGCTCAAATTCTATCTCGTTCAACTCTTCAGCTTTGAGCAACTTTAGGAGAAAATCAATAACTCGGCGTAGGTGCCTTTGAATCATGAGCCAATTTTTTCGTTGCAAAATAGACTCTAAGAACTTCTATATATGTAAAAATCACGTTCAAAACCTTTAAGGATTTTTACAAATACGCCCTTGAAGTTGGCTACGATGCCTTGCTAAACTCTTCTCCTTTGCCCATCTGTGACGCATTTGAACTCTAGCGCTAGCTATATAATTTTAAAGAGATAGTATGATTATCACGCAATGCCACCAAACCCCTTTTTTTAACTCATGTGACTAAGCTTAGAGTGATTACTCCAAGCGCCTACGTACCTCGGTGAAGAGGATCAAGTCATATCGTAGTTCAAGATGCTGAATTTTATTTATTTTATTTTAGTTTATTTGGGTTGTACACAGTTTATACTCTTGCGGGCCAGGAGTAACATGTAGTTTATTCTCATACCTTAAGGAGCGTTGTAACTTGCTTTTTAGGCTCGTACGTCGAGGAGCATTTCAACTTGCAGTTTAAGCTCGTATGTCAAGGAGCATTTCAACTTGCAGTTTAGGCTTGTGCATTGATGAGCATTTCAACTTGCAGTTTAGGCTCGTACGTCGAGGAGCATTTCAACTTGTAGTTTAGGCTCGTACGTCAAGGAGCATTTCAGGGAAGAATTTCATCAATGTAATTGTCCTTCTAACCTTTCGTGATGAAGCATTAATGTACTTCGATTTGGTGTTTGATCTTATACTTTTGCATTGTTTAAGCGGATTTGTATTTGATTTTGTGTTGACGTTTGAAAGTCGGAGTTTAAAAGTCCCTTGATGCTTTTGCCTTTTGAGAGCGACCAAAGTCCAAGTGTCATCACTCTCTTCATTGGAGAAGTCATCTACCTTGGATGTGTTTGTTGTTTTCTTCAAGGTGGAAACTTCAACTGGTTCAAAGCACCCAAACTGTAGTATGATGACACTTTCTTCAATTTTTGGCAATACTACAGGACGTAGAACTTCTGAAATTGAATCATTTTTATTATCAAGTTTGACACTAACATGGTTTGTCTCAGCTGTCTCATCATTGTCAATGATGATCTTTCCCTCTCGTACTAATGTCATGATCTTTTCCTTCAGAATGAAGCATTTTATGGTGTGATGATTGATGATGGGGTGAAATTTACAATACATAGGATCATCGACTTTATTGGATTCTTTGGGTCGCTTTGACTCTTGGAGTGCAATGACTTTCTTGGTTAACAGCTCATCAAGAATCGCAGGAACGTCAGAGTCTGGAAAGGGATACTCTTTCGCTTGTAATTCCTTCAAGGTAGATTGATTTTTCACTTCTCGCGTTTGTTGATGTGTCGCGATCTCTTTCAAATTTTGTCTCGTGGAGGCCTTCGTAGAAGTCGTGGTTACCGTCATGGACTCATTAGTTGTGTATTCTAATGACTCCTTCAAATTTGTATCATCTTTTCTTGAATCAAAGCATGTGATGTTTTTCCATGAATTGCAATACTTAACTCCATGTGCGTGTAGCTAGTTCTTCAAAAGTCTGAGGCATAATTCCTTGAAGGATATATACAAGGCCCCAATGAATTCCTTGTATACAAAATTCAACTGCAGAGATTTCAGAAAGTTGGTCCTTACAATCTAAGCTCAACATTCGCCAACAATTGATGTAGTCCACTACGGGTTCATCCTTACTTTGTTTAGTGTTTGTCAATTCCATCATGCTCATTGTATGGCGGGTATTGTAGAAATGATTGAGAAATTGATTTTCTAGTTGCTCCCAATAATCAATTGATTTAGGCTCCAAGTCTGTATACCAATCAAAGGCATTTTCTTGTAAAGAACGAACAAACTTCTTGACAAGAAGATCACTATGTGTACCGACACTGCAACAAGTCTCGACGAAATGGGCAATATGTTGCATTGGATTTCCCCTTCCATCAAATTGTTGCAATTTTGGTGGTTGATATCCAATTGGCATCAGTAGACCCTCAATTCGCTTAGAATACGACTTTGAATATCCTAAGGAACTTTATGGCGGGCCACCATATTGAGCTTCAATTGTGTTTGCGATCATATCTTGTAGTTGTTGAACTGTTAGAGTGGTCACTGAAGCAGATCACTTTGCGCTTTGAGAGTCAACTGGCTTGGTGGGAGAATCAACATCAACTTTTTGTTGCGTTGTTAGATTGTGATGTGACTCTCTAGAGTTGTAGAGATCTAACTTGCTCATAAGTTGGGCGATTTGGAGATTTTTGTCATCAATAGATTTCTTCAAGGCTTCAATGGTTTTCTCCATCATTGCGAACTTCTCGTCCATGTTAGTTGCGTCAACCATCAAGGAGTTAACCTTTGTTGAAATTGAAGAATCCACTGAATTCTTAGATTCACCAAAGTTGAAGCTAGAGTGAGAAAGTTCATCAAACAACTTAGATGCAATGTTGCCCCCAGGGATTGTAGTTTTGAATGTCATTTGACACTTGCTCTTTCTTGCCATCTCCAAGGATGTGAAATATTCAGATCCATTCAAGGCACTTGTCTTGAACTCGCGTCCAGTGATTGGATCAACATCACTAAAATCAACAAATGTGGTAATAGTAGAGTCCTTGCATGAAACATCATTGATCTTCTTGAATGCCATTGCGAAGTTGAACTTGTTTTTTTTATTTGTAGGAGGAAGAGATGAAGAGCAGAATCGGTCCCACTGGCGTGTCAAATTTGTTCGCAACAAATTTTCATAAGCGCTGAAAATTATCTGCAAGAAAAATAAATAAAAGAAAATGTTATTTTTATTGATGAATCTTGTGAGTACAATTTTGTTGTTCTCTTGATTCTTCTCTCCTAAACTTCTCCGTGATTCGAGGGCCTTCAGTAGCGTATTTCTCGAATGTAGGATGATGTAGACATCCTTAAGATGTATTTGATCTTCGGGAACGTCGGGAAGCACTTCGTTGTTTCAAGTCGATCTCCGAGAAGAACTTCGTTGATCACTCCTTCGAAGAGCTATCTAGTTGATGTTGTAGCTTTTTCCAATTGCAGAATGCTTCTTCAAGAGTTTTCTTCCCCTTTGAATGTCATGTCTATCCCATATTTATAGTTGTAGGGAGTGGACAAGGTTGGTTGTGATTGGCCAAAGGATGTCATTTTGACACTAGGCGAATTGTGATTGGTTCTTGCATTTGACTAGGACTACCACCTCATTTGGACACGTGACGTCACCTTGTTGGTCTTGGATGCCTAGTCACTGTGACACGTGGCATGAGTTTGGGCTTCAAGGTGAAATGAACTTTGGACTTGAATTTAATAAAAATGGACTTATTTATTTGTAAAGCCCAAATTAATCATTTAACCCAAATAAACATGGATTTAATCCAAATTTTGTATGAATTAAATCCAATAAAATTTGTATGTCTACAGGTGTGTCAAGTCAAATAGTGACAAGTAAAAGTGAAAGAAAGGAGAATTAGATATTTAATTAGAAATTAATACAATAAAGTCCAAAAGTCAATACACATTTACATAATTAAAATTATATAATTTAATATTTAAATAATTAAATATTTTATAACATTTTAATTTATAGAAAAGATAAAATCATAATTGACCTTTTAACTTTGAGTCTTCCCACTTTTAATCGTAATTCACATTTTAACTTTGAGTCTTCCCACTTTTGATAATATATGAAATAAATAAATAGATAGATAAAATAATAGAAAAATCAACCACTTTTGCACACTACCCTGTCTCTATTTATGTGGTACAACCTTTTCTAAAATCAATTCCAAAAGAAAGTCTTCTTGCTGTAATTAGAAGTAATTTAACTTTTAATTATTCCTTCCGTTCACTTTTACTTGTCACCTTTGACATATCAAGAAAAGACTATAAAAAATTTTCATGTTTACCCTCAACATTAAATACTTATTTTTAAATCATTTTCAAGGCATCATTTAATAGGGATAGTTTTGTAAAATACCTATATCAATAATTATTTTCTTAATGAGTGTGTCAAGTAAAATTGAACGGAGGAAGTATTTTTTTTGCCCTTATTAAAATGATTTATACTCACATAAATGTTTAATGATTGTTTTAGATCACAAATTTCAAAAGTTTTTCTTTTAACTTGAACTTTGTATTAAATCATTAAGTGACACACAAATTGGGACATATGGAGTAATAATAAATTTGTCCCAATTTATGTTGTACATATTCTTTTTTAGTTTGATCAGAAAAAAATATTTTTATATTTAAAAATAATTTAATTTTAAACTTTTTAATTAGTTACTTAATTACCAACGTATATATATAGACAACAAAAAATATTTTCAATAAAATGTACATAAGTATTATATATATATATATATATATATATATATCAAATTGCTTTATCTAATTTTTCCAATATTAATTACTCTTAATTATATAAAATGATATATAATAATACAAATGTGTGCACAAATTTCAAAAGTTTTTCCCTGCCAGGGCCGTCTTAATCACTAGGCCACTAAAGTCATCGCTTGGGGCTCCAGATTTTTTGGGGCCCCCAATTTAAAAAAAAAAATACTTATACATATTACTTAAAATTACATGTATTTTTAAATTTAAAAAAAAAAAACATGTAAGAAGTATATAATAAACAAAATAATCGTTAGTTTTTCCCACTTTTCTAAGGGAATGAAATATTTTTTAAAAATAATTTCCTTAAGTGGGAAATTGTGTTTCCTTATTTATCTCCAAAATTTTTGACCTTATATTATTATTTACCTTATACTCATCTTTTTTATTCTCAATATTGAACTCTCTCCTAAAAAAATGATTTAGTGTTGCTTACAAGTTAAAAAAGAACAAAAATTGCTTTTGAGTGTCTTCTTCAAAATCTTAAGAAGTGCAACAAACAATCATTATATTGAAGGAACGCAACACTATTTCAATATTGTTATATCAACTTATCAAATTCGTGAGCCAGGTTTTATTATTCTAACTTTATTTTATAATTTTTCTTGAACTTTTGTTACTGTTGATATTCTTAGTTAGTAAGTATATATATTCTCGTTTTAGTTATTATTAAGAGAAATAATACAAGTAAAAGATAATGGTTTAATGGAAATACTCAATCAAATAAGAAGACTTGATTCTTTTCCTAATGCATACATTGCTTATAGAATAATGTTAACAATTGCTATAACTATGGCCTCGGTTGAAAGAAGTTTTTCGAAACTAAAATTGATAAAATCTTATCTAAGATCAACAATGTGAGATTGAATGCATTAGCTATATTATTAATTGAAAAGGAATTACTAAAACAAATCGATTAGAAAAGAGTAATAAATGACTTCACATCTAAAAATGCTAGAAAAATAGATTTTAGATAAATATATACATGATTATTTTTTTTGAAAAAAATAAAAATAAAAAATAGAGAAACTTTCACATATAGCAAACATAAAAATCATATTTGTATGTTATAGCTATAGTTTGCATAATTGCGGTCCATATCAAATTTTATGTTCACAATGGAGCTTTTGATTTGTATAATTTGCTAGAAAGATCCAACTTATACAAATTGTTCAGTTTTGTATAAATTCATGTATACATTGTAATTTGTATAATTATAAGTGTATATGACGAAAATATATGTATTTGTATTTGTATATACACTTTTCTCTCGCTTTATACAAACACAAACACATTTTATATAATTTATATCGAAATGTATAAAATGCCTAATTATATATCGAAAATAGCTAATTGTATACCGAATCAGATGGCAAAAAAATGGAATGTTTGTTGCGAATTACAATTAAAATAAACTATGGCTATAGCGTTTAATTTGAATTAATAGTTCGCTATTTCATACAATTTTCCCAAAAAAATATTAGGGCCCCTCTTTAAGATTTGGCTTTAGGCCCTCAATCTTGTTGAGTCGGCCCCGTTCTCTGCCTTAATATTAATTGTATGTCAAGTCAATCAATATTACGTAAATTGAAACAGAGGAAAATATGAAAGTACAAAGTAGGAGAGCAGTACAGGTAAACATGAATGGATACATAAATTATTTATGTTTGTCCACTTCTTGGTCTTTGTTGATGATCTTGGCATAATTCTTGGAATGAAAATCAAGAAAGAGCACTAAAAGTGAGGCATTAAAAGCAATACCAATACAC
Source organism: Solanum piurae (assembly GCA_029582685.1). Taxonomy (NCBI): domain Eukaryota; kingdom Viridiplantae; phylum Streptophyta; class Magnoliopsida; order Solanales; family Solanaceae; genus Solanum; species Solanum piurae. The sequence goes on along the minus strand of JAJOOO010013957.1, from coordinate 8,108 downwards.
CATACCCCAACTCCAGTGCATCCAAACTCAGTTGTAAAGTGATAATACAACATCATAGCTGATAGTAGAAACCCAGTCATAAATTGGTATATTTGACAATTTGTGACCACTTTTTTCCACCATGGTCTTTTTCCTATAGCAGATAGGAAATAATAAGCATACATTATAACATGAATCGAAGCATTAATAATAACAACAACACTCGACATGGACTGCGCAAATTGAAGCCCAATATAACCAAGAACAGGCACAACTGTATGGTGATAGACATGGAGGAACGATAGCCTTCGTGATGTAGAACTACTGAGGACGATTAAAAGTGTATCGATAAATTCAAGAATTTTTGAAAGGTAACATATATAAATCCAAAAGAACACAGGTCCACGTGGAAGAGTATGATTTGCACCGGGGAAGCATACGATCCACTTCCAATCATGAGGTGGCATTTGGTGTAGGACAGAAAGGATGGAGGCAATGACCATGAGTAGAGAGAGGAGACAGAGAATGAGGCTGTGGATCGCGGTAATGTTGCGAATGGTGGTGGTAGTGAGGGTAGGGATAAATGTAGAGAAACGAAGCGACAAGAGAGTCAGATATAAGTAAACAGACACTGAAATTATAAGAAAAGATTTGGAGGAACCGAATGTATGACCTTGTTTCCATTCAAATTGACTGATTTTTGGATGATCAACAAGCCAGTAATGGATGTTGGAGTAAAGAGCCTCCATGTTATCTCCATTGGACAAACATTTTATAGGGATATATATATAGTAGTAGCCTAACATATCAAGTTACTTTGTTGCTCCCATTATTTATGTGATATAGTTTTAAATTTGAAGTCTGTCATTTGATTCTAAACTTATCATGTACTCATTGATGAATTAAATGTTAATATGTGTTAAAAGTATAGTGAGAGGATTGTATTTAGAAACGAAAGTATAATGAAATGGGTACTTTAAATATAACAAAAAGATATATTTAAACTTTTTTTATAATACAAAGGTAGAGTTAATATTTCAAATAGTCACTTAACTTTGAGAATTTATCTAAAAAAATCATTGAACTTTATTTTGTATCACTAAAATCACTCAACTTAGACTTTTGTATCAAAAAAATCACTCAACTTAAGTCTTTGTATCAATAAAATCATTCAACTAAATTTCTCATTAACTAAAATTTACCATGACAAAAAAAATTACTATTTATTCCTAAAATTGAATGATATTAACTCCTAAAATAAATAAATAAAATAAAATCTGTTTTGCTGATTAAGTTAAATATTCATATATGAAATTAATTCTCATTTTTCCATTGCGTCTGATGTTTCAAAATCTACTTTATTAGAATTTTGCAAATCAAGAGCTTCGTATCTTTTGAATATTTGTATAGCGGTAAGATTCACAGCAATCCTCTGCTAACCACTAGGCGATTTTAATTATGTTGAAAAATGGGGTTAACATAGCTTTGAGGTTTTCTAGTCGTTATGTTAATTAGCATACATATTTAGTTACATGTGTGCTAATAAACCTAGCTTATATTTTATTTTAGAGAAAAAGGAAAGATCGAGTCAACAACTGACAAGGAGAAGTAACTATTAAATTAATTAATTTATATCAAAGTTAAAATCTTAAAAGTCATTTAATTTTGAGGATAAAAATTAATTTATTTTATCATGTTAAATTTAGTTAATGATAAATTTAATTGAGTGATTTTTTTGATACAAAAGTCTAAGTTGAGTGACTTTATTGATACAAAACAAAGTTCAATGAGTTTTTTAGATAAATTCTCAAAGTTGAGTGACCCTTTGAGATATTAACTCTACAAAGGTATATTTGACTTTTCTATTTTTTATATAGGTTGGTTATTTAATTAGTAAAGAGTAAAAATTTATTATAAGATATAACATTTATTAATCAATCCTATTCTTTTATGTTTCTTTTGTGACTAAGTTAGTTGTATTTTAAAGATAAAAAATGAAAAAATTTATTATCTTTTTTTTTTTTGATATATTAACAACTAGTGAATTTGGCCGCGATTCGCGCGATTATAATTTGTTTTACTTATTTTGTAAAATAGTCGTTTTCTAATATTTCAATCATAAATTAATATTTAAGAGATTGATTTTTATATTAAAAAATTCTTTGAGAAAAGATGGTCTAAGCACACAAGTTTATCAACTCTTTAATTTTAAGAACATTGATTTTAAGAAGGATTTGTGGTTGCGTACCTATCCTTGTATCTGCCAAACATGAGAGTAAAGTTCATGTCAAAGACATTTTGCAATACTTAAAATTTCAAAAACTAAAATAAAAGGTCAAATCAAAACATAATTTCATAAGTAAATATAAATAAAAATACATCAACAAAATAATAGTGAAAGCCTACGGAAAAAAGTGTCAAAATCATATTATATTAAAGACTTTTATATAATCAAATTATAATGAAAAATCAAACAAAATTTTCACATAAAAACATGATTTATAATCTTATACATGTATTTTATTTTTCAACTATGACATTACGACATCATTCCTGCAAAAATTAACATTAATGTTCAAGATTCACTAACAATTATCTTAAAGGATATGTGCAAGACAATATTTCATAACATATAATTTAAAATATAATTTAACATATATTTTATTAACAACTATGTATACTTAGTATTTTAACATATCATTTAGCAAGAAATATTCTTTTTTGATAAAAATAATAAATAATGAAAAATATATATGTGATGAAACTTTGACCTTGTTCATCCTTAACAAAATTGTGTTGTCATTATCATTAAAGAACTATGAAGATTTTTTCCTTTGAAATTATTTTGATAAAGTTTCGTTTTAAAATCATCAAAGAACTTTCTTTTTTCTATCTGTATTTTTTTAATTTTTCAATGAAGCATCATCAATAATTTATCCAAAAAAATTCTTATACGTCTCTAGTACTAAAATAAAATTTAAAAAATATTAATTTTAATGAGTCTTTACTTCTGTATGATATGATTCATATATAATCAAGGATATGAAGACAACCACTTAATAGAGAAAACATGATGTTAATTTTAATTTTCTTCATTTTTCACTCGCAATGTCTACGTCCTAAGTATAATCGGATAAAATGACAACTTCTTTAAATAAATAATTTTTTTGCCAATTCGCTCAATTTCATATTTTTAATTATAAATATTATAAATATAAAATTTTAGTATTTATAAATTTAGATAATCTACCCTTTACTTCTTCTTTTTTTGTACTTTTTGGAATTTCTCACTTTTATTATTAAGAAATTAGAAAATATAAAATAAAAAAATAAGTAAGGAAAAAGAAGGAAATGTAAAAAATGAAAAAGAGAAAAAGACACCAATTAAAAAGTTTTGACAGGTAAGCAGAAAAGAAATTAAAAGTAGTTTTTATTTTTTTACTTTTTTTGCCCTCTAATTTTTCTCTTTCTCATTTCTTTCGTCCTCCATTGACAGGTAAGCAGAAAAAATGTATGTAACTCCTTTTATTTTTCTCTTTTTTATTTTCTTATCTTTTGTCCTTCTCCTTCTAACTTGTCATTAAGATAAACTCTCCATTTTCTTCTTCTACTATTTTTTCTTTATCATAAGTTGTGAATACATCTATAAAATATAATACCTTATATATAATTACATTCACAAATTTACGTAGTTTACATTCTATATATCTCATATAATTAAATATATAAAGTTATGCAGTTTACATTCGAACATCTTCATTTCACTTTTCTAAAGTGTCATCCATTTTTTCAAAATAATAAATTGAAGAGAATTTTTAAACAAAAAAGATAAGATAATACAAATTAAAACATTTTGACATACTATGCAAGAAAAAAGGTTTTTTTTTAAATTTGACTTTATAATAATTCTGGATATAAATTGAAACATATTTTCTCATTTAAATAAATATACGGATTTATGCAATTTATATTTAGAATATCTCTCTCACCTTTTTGTGTAGTCGCATTTTTTATTTTTTTTTATAGGATCCCAATTTTGAATCATAAATTGTTGCTTATAGAACATGAAAAGCAATAAAATATATGTTATTGTATGTTTGTGAAATCAATACAAATAATAACATAAAAGTATGAACTTGAAAAAGGGAGAAGATGAAAGTAATGCAAAAGTAAAGTAAAAATAAGCTTTCAGCAAATGAGGTAGTTTTTATGGATTTGGAATAATATTAAATGTGTAAATAAATGGTAAGAAATTTAATTTGAATATGACTTTTAATATGGAAACGTTTGTGGAAGACGTTTTTAAACTTTTAATATGGCAACGTTTGTGGAAGACTTTTTTAAACAGCAGTAATAAAAACGACACTTACATTAATCTGTCATATTAGCGAACCAGGCGTCGCTTCTATTTCGTTTTTTATTATTATTTTTGACCCTACAATGGCAGAACCTAGAAAGCTGCTCTTTTTTTCCTGTCCCGTGGTTTGATACCGTCTAGCCTCTAGCTAGGAAGTCTTGGATTCGTATACCATGTAGGTGAGAAAATCGTCTGTGACTAGCTATCCTTATTCTCCTCCCAGGGATGTTTAGGAATATGTCCAATTTCCTACTGAGATAGGCAAGCGAAGGGAGAACTAGACGTATCTTGCTAGGCAAAGACAGGTTAGAATGGATAGCTCGCGGGTGGGATTGACGGGATAGATCACTATTGCAGAAGGAGGTTCTTGCACTCTTCCCCCAACTTTCCAACATAGGGGGCTAGCTTGCTTCCACTGGTGGCGGAACCAAGCCTTCTGAAAGAAAGCTCATCAGAAAACTCCGTTGACGAGGCCTGTCCCTTCTCCAGCTTCTTGTGGTCTTTCCCAGCCTTACCTTCTGCTGGGTACTTTACCATCAGACCAACATTCTGTTTCTTCTCTGCTTCAGTCTATATTTTCAATTCCATTACCTTCTTCCGATCAAGAAAGTCGTGGGCCTCGTAGTACCCGCATACGACAGCTCTGTGGAGCTTTTCGGGTCGAAAACATGTTCGACGTCAGGCCCAATTGCTTAAGAACCCAAGCCAGAGGCAAGGACTCAACTAAGGGAATAGCTCCAACATTCCTTCTTGTCTCACTCGCCTTTTCAAAGGGTGCTTCGCTTCCAGCTCTTCTTGTTCGATACCGCTTCCCGTCCTTGTAAATATCATCTCTTACCGCTCTTATGGATCAATCGGTCAACCTTGTAAGCCCCCAAAAGAGAACTAAAGTAGGGGCCTACAGACTTTTTTAGAAAGAGTTTTAAAAAGCTACAAATTTTTTTTACGCTTCATGGGCGTTGCCCCGTTCCCCAATCAGGAGTGGAGCTCCACTATTCAATAAAGAGAAAGGAAGATGCGCTAATTCGGTTAGAGGACAGACATATTCGATTCACAGCCTATACCGCTTTTGACCAAAAGAGAGATTAGATTGACTTCCTAGATCATGGAACCAGCTAGGACCGGAACGCTGGCGGAGCATCAGGATTTCCTTGATCCATTCTCAAGATCTCAGGCCCCCCTACCAACTCGCTCGGGTCACGGAAAACTCCATGAGATGCGTCTTAGGCCAGTGAGTAGGCTTAAGTAATGGAATAGGGGTCAGGTCAATAATAGCTATGATATTGCCCTACTGATTTAAGGCTTCCGCCCGATCCCGAATGCTCATCTATTGAACTCTCGGCTTACGCAATGATCGGATCGGAAGAACTCTTTTAAACCACCCATGATTGAAACAAGGCTTTAGTTGTTGTCGTAGAGCGACCTTCTGTTCTTTCAGTTGTGTAAGCCTTCGCTGGAAGGCCAGCAGGGCCGTGAGCGCGGTGGGAACGGGCTTCCCAAGAAGCCAGCTAGTTCAGCGTAAGCTATTCTCAGCGCGAGATAGGGGTCTTTACAATAAGTTTTGCTGATATATAAAAGACACCCTAAGTAGTCCATACTAATCATGTACTTATACAAAGGATAGTCTCTGTAAGAAGGACCAAAGCGCACTGAAAGAACCTACCGATTCTTGCCAGTCATAACAACCGGCATCCCATCTTAGTTTTGAGTAGGCGGAACACGGGATTCTGTAACAGCAAAAACGTTGACCCCTACTACCGGTCCTGCATTTGAATCTGAGAAAGAAAGAGAGTCTCTCACTGAAGACAGAAATGCTCTCGTAGGATCTTTTACTTCAATAGTAGATATCAGGCCTTTCAGCATCCAAGCCCGCAGATTCAAGAGTTAAGTTAGAGGCTGACTAGTTAAACAGGAAATTCAAATGAAAGAAGGTTCAACTGAGCGGCAGACCCAACGCGACTGACAGATAAGCCGACGTTAATAGCAGGTCTAATTCCGGAGAAAGGAAAGAAGACTTCCATCTCCAAGTTCGAGCACGCTAATGAGGCCCTGAGCCGGATAGATGAAGATGGGAAGGTCAGACTTCTACTGTCTCGAAGTCTTCGATAGAAAGAATGATTGATTGCTATTTCGAATCCCGTTGAATGGCTGTGGTTCCGGGACTCAAGTCTGGAGTCGCCAGGATGAGAGCTTTTCAAGGTATCCAATTAGACCCCCGGGTAAAAGAGATCTATCCATTTTAGCCTTTCTTTTTTGTTTTCCAATCTTCTGTCCTTCATTCTTGCAGATGCAAATCATAGATGACATAGTGGCATTTATGCCAGACCAGAGTTTTTCCCTTGATTCCAAGAGGACATCAATCCCAAAATGATCCTCTTCAAACTCAGCCCCGCTTGCTCCGGTAAGAGCTATCTAACCTCTGTTGTTTTGCTATAACCTAGTCTTACTCGCTCTTACCTCCCCTACTGCTCCGTACAGAGTCAGGATTCAGGGATTTCAAACACTCTAATGGACTATAACAGCTGAGTAGTACGCTTGCAAAACCCTTTTATAAGGCAGGCTGCGATGGGGGTTGGTGTGGCCACAACTACAACTACTGGCGCTTCAAAAGGCTTTACCTTCTTATTATTAAAAGGGGAGGGTTTAATAAAGGTGCTAATCAAATTAGTACTTGTGCGGAAGTATTTCCCCTATCATAGAAGGTGTGAAGCAGGCGGGGTCTTTAAAGCAAAAAAGCAAAGCAAGTTCCAGGGATGTGGGCATAGGCGTCACTGAACTAGGTACTTTCCGACCAACTGCCCAAACTCCAACCAGCTTTTTTGAAGATGTCTGCTGCGGATGTTTCCTATGGTTTACGGGCGAGAGAAGAAAGCATCACATCAGTTCTCCCTCTTAATGATAATTACTTTCCTGGGGCGGTTGTGCAAGACGAATGCAAGCTGTAGGATATTAATTGATAAAGTCAAAATCTTTCTAGCCTAGTTCTTCCACATGAATACCATATGATAAAAAGAAAGACCGATTTACCTGTGTTAAGGATAGTTTTGAGTCTGAGCTCTGCTTCCCTGAGTGGAGTGTCTGTTGGAAGTTTTTTCCAGAACCTTATAAGGAGTTCCTTGCGCTCCTGTATAAATTTTTCTTCTTTCTCTATTTCAGAGAAAGGTTGGTGTAGTCTGAATTCTCCAGCCATTGTTTGTTTTACCGGCATCTGACCATCAGATGTCGTAGGTCGGTATATCTTTGAAAGCTCAGACGGAGAGAATAAACGGACTCCTCAAGGGCTACTTAAGCCACTTTAGTGCAAACCAGAAGGACTGGAGCTATCAATCAGAATTGAGACAGGGAGGAGAAGCACTCCTACTTACTTTTGGGAGAAATCCTAGACACCTTAGACACCGGATCCTCGGTAGGACTCTTATTTGATAGGAATTAGGGGATTTGAGGTTTTGTGCCTATCCATCCGTCAGATTGACATCCAGCCGGGTGAGCGATAGCGGCTCCTGCTTCAGTTTATGGTGCCTTTAAGGAGTGGTTATGATTCCCGACTTAGGGTTGTTCATGGTTATGGTTAAACAACCAAACCGAACCGCAATCCGAATCAAACCGATTAAAAAAACTGATATTTGGTTGGATTTGGTTAGGTTTGGTTTCTGAATTTTGAAAACCGATACTATTTGGTTTGGTTTTGGTTTTACAAAAGAATATCCGCAAAAATAACCAAACCGAACCGTTAAATTATATATATATATTTTATAATTATTTATATATTATG
>JAJOOO010013956.1:0-18931 GCA_029582685.1 Solanum piurae | reverse complement strand
TAACAACATCTCTCTGAACATCAATAGAATATGGAGGCATCTTATCCAATATAGGAAATCTTGCTTTAAGAACTCCATAAGCACGTTCTATAACATTTATGAGTTGTGCATGACCATGATTAAATTTTTCCTCCTTATTAAAAGCACGCCTAAGATGATAGTCTCCTAACCAATATCGAACTTTGCGATATGGTGCTAGAAATCCTCGAGTGTTTGGATATGCCGCATCACATAGATAGTACTTATCTGCCATTAAAATAATGTTCAAATAATCACAAAAAAGAGCTAAACATTATTTCATAATAATTTAAGTTGTATATCTTACTAGGAGGGAGAAATGAAAAGCCATTATCTGGATTAGATACAATCTCCGTTAGAACTCGTGCGTCATGTGCTACGCCTTCCCATCCAGCATAAACATAAGTGAAGATCATGTTAAAAATCGCATATACCTAGAACATTTTGATAACATTTACCATTTCCTCTTCCTCTATACATGATTTGTTGATTAGTGGGAACAACTAAATGCACTAATGTCCCATCAAGTGCACCTAATGCTCCGTACAAATAAATATATACATATTAAAATTTACCAAAAAATTTAAATAAAATTCTACAATGATAACATGAAATATAATACCTTAAAAATTCTGCGTAATCTTTGTTGAGCACTTGAAATATTTGAATTTGAATTGGACGATGTAGATGATATCATCTCTTTCACAAATTTCATCATTGCTTCAAGAACCTCATGAAAATATTTGTGAATGGTTTGCGAAGAATGTTGAAATCTTCTCTTGATAACCACAAAACACTCATTATGCCCTATAATACATAAAAATATTGCTATTTTTTCTTTAACAAATACATATTTACTATCTATGAGCCGTTCATTATGTCTAAAATATTGACACATTCGCACATATGCATCACGAGACATGCGCATCAACTCCAAACATTGTCGACTAGAACCAGACAATAATTCCAGTGTGTAATCCTGACCAGATAAAGATGATGTTAAGTCTTTATTTCTTTAAACATTCTTGAGTTTAAGACGTTTTCTACACAAATACAAGCTCATCAACCATAATATTTGATCTTCATTGTCCATCTCTAAACTGTTTTAACAAAAATAATGAACAATACACGATAATAAGCATAATACGTTGTGTATTTGATTAACATAAAAATCTACATAATTATAAAAAAAAATTAACCACAACACATAATCATAATAATAAAAAATAACATAAAAAAAATCAAGAATAAATATATTTTATAGGCACAATATAATATCAAAAAGTTCAATAAGTATGATAATACTAGTCGAAAAATAATAAATAAGGTATCACTTTATCAATGCCTAACATATACTTTAGCTAATTAGAAAAACTATAGAATTCCTAAAAAAAATTCAATAACGTTAATCCAATTCTCTAACTTGTGAACCTCAAGCGTCATCCATGCTTTTTTGTAGCTGTCACTTTCACAAAATATACTAACAATTGTATTGTATAATGGTTCTTCCCATCCAAGTCCATCTAATTTTTCCATATATTCTTCAAATGCAGGTGCACTATTTTTTTTAATCAATAACTCCAAAGCAGCACTCATCTTCTCATCGATTTCCAATTGAGACAAAGAAGATTCTTCCCCAAAACTTTTTTTCCAGCTGAAATTGAAGATTGGGATGGAGAATTATTAAGAGCTTCACTATTTTTGTCACTATCTAGTTCTTCAACTTCATCAGATGTATTTATATCTATAGTAGTAGATACAGAAGAGACACCAGGACGGAAATAGGCACAACTTGGACTCCAACCATGATTTCATGTTGCAGTAGAACCTTCAAAAAAATTTGTACACAAATCTGGGAAGGGTAAGGGTGAAGTCTTCAATGTCTTTGCTTTTGGATGACCCTATATTACAATATAAGAGATCATACTATAAGAGACCATACGTTTAATATGAAACTCAAACCTTTTTTTTTAACAGCAAAATGAAGAAAATATTAATTAAATAATACTAACCTTTATGTATTCATCCCACTCACTATTAGACATCATAATAGTATTGGTTGCTGGATCATAAATATTGCCAGTCTTTTTAGTTATTGGCACCCAAGCTTGATAATTTTCTTTTAAATAATCAAAACGATTCTTCATTTGTCTTTGGGTAACAATAAAGCCATGACATGTTTCTAGAGCTATTCTAACCCTATTCCATGACTCTATCTTCAAATTACTTCCAAGTCTTCCATGCAAGGATATTTCTTGAATACAATTTTCTAAAAAGGTCTTATCTATCTCCAAACTTTTCCAAAATACTCTTGGATTCTCATTATATTGTTCCATAGCTGAAATATAAACTATAATAGATATAACATATGAACATATGCAACATAAAATAACTAAACAAACAACATAGAATAACTAAACAAACACAATCAAGATGATTAAAGATCAAAAATGAAGAAAAAATATTCATATTTAGAATATAGAAGTAAAAACTAATCTAGTTGTAGTATGTTAAAATACGATAATAATATATCTAATGTAATTTTACAAGTAGGTTTGATGATCAAAGAGTCTCAATAAAATTAGTTGGCTAAAACAAAATTTTAATAAGAGAATATACATAGTTCAACAATATAAATATATAATTTGAAAAAAGTTCTTTTTAAGTTAAAAAAATGTTAGCCATTTGTTGCAATATAATACCTTGATTTTAGTTCTCAAAAATATTACTACTATATTAAATTTAAATTGTTTAATCTAAAATTTAAAAATATCAGACAAAGTTCTATAATGATTTTACTAAAAACATAAAAATTAGAAAGACAAGTTACTACAGTACTAATGTCAAAACTATAATATACAAGAAAATAATGAATATTTTTGAATGTTAATTGTAGCCTAAAACAAGAGATCTCAAGTGTATACATAGTTCAACAATAATAATATATTCAGAGTAATCTCACATGCAAATTTGATCATACAAAGTTTGAAGATTAAAGAGTTTCAATAAAATTAGTGGCCTAAAATAAAATACTAATAAAAGATCTAAACTATATAGTTCTACAATAATAATATGTCTAGTGTAATATCACAGAGGATTTGATCATAGAAAGTTTCAATAAAATTAATGGCTTAAAACAAAATTTTAATAAAATACCTCAACAATGTACATAGTTCAACAACAATAATATATTAGTATACTAGTGTTATCTCACAAGCGAGTTTGATAATCAAAGAGTCTCAATAAAATTATTAGCCTAAGACAATTAAATACTAATAAGAAACCTCAAATATTTACACATAGTCGTTGTTTTTAATAATCATGATTTGGAGTACTATATTTTCATTCAAAAACCTTGATAAACAACAATACACCAAAATTATTATTGCAACTAGTGTTCTTGACACACGTCAATACAAGAAAAATATTAATATAAAAAAAACTTGAAAGTATTTATGAAAACTTACCAGTTCAAGAGGGAAAAAATGGTGTTTGATTGAGAAAAGAGATAAAGAAAGTTTTTAGTTATGAGATAAAAGGCACGCCAAAAGCAGAGAAGCGTTGATTTATTTTTTGATAACTTATTAAATGAGTTTGAATGTTGTTAAGAGTCTCCTACAGATCTTATTCGTTCAGAACTCTTCAGACCCATTAAGAGGCTTTTTAAAAAATAAAACAAATGAACTTAATGGGTTGAATCTAAATGATTCAGATTCAGACCTAAAAACCAAACGTACTTAATGGGCTGAATATGAATGATTAAGATTCATACCTCCATTAAGTGCAAACAAATGAGGCCTAAGTGTCCAAACTGCCAACAAGTCAAGGTGGAACACCAAAGGCCATGTGGTGTGGCTCAGAACATAGCTCTTCCAGAGTAGAAGTGGGAGATGATTAATATGGATTTCATTACTGGCTTACCCCGATCTCGCAGGCAACATGATTCAATTTGAGTGATTATAGAAATATTATTAAATTTGCCCATTTCTTATCGGTAAAGACTACATACTCAGCAAAAGATTATGCCAGTTTATAAATTCGTGAGATAGTCCGACTTCATGGAGTCCCTTTTTCCATCATTTCAGATAGGGGTGTGCAATTCACCACTTATTTTTGGAAGTCATTTCAGAAAGGTTTGGTTCGAAGGTAAACCTTAGTATTGATTTTCATCCTCAAATAGATAGTCAAGCAGAGTGCACAATTCAGACCTTAGAGGATATGTTAAGAGCATGTGTGTTGTATTTCAAAGGGAATTGGGATGACCACTTGACTCTTATATAGTTTGTATACAATAACAATTATCACTTCAGTATTGGGATGGATCCTTATGAGGTTCTTTATGGGTGAAGTTGTAGATCTCATATTGGCTAGTTTGAGGTTGGTGAAGTTGAGTTAATAGGACCAGACTTATTTCATCAATCCATGGAGAAGATTAAAATAATCCAAGAGAGGTTTAAAACACCGCAGAGCCGTCAGAAATTATATACAGATGTTAGGAGAAGATATTTGGAGTTTGGGGTTAATGATTGGGTATTCTTTGAAGGTTCACCCATGAAGGATGTTATGAGGTTTGGTAAGAAAGGGAAATTGGTCCTTACAGGATATCTAACAGAGTTGGTAATGTAGCTTATGAACTGGAGCTACCGCCAGAGTTAGAAGTAGTCCATCCAGTAGTTTCCATATCTATGCTAAAGAAGTGTTTGGGTGATCCCTCACTTACTGTGCCTATCGAGAATATTGGTATCAAGGACAGCCTATCTTATGAGGATATTCTCATTCAGATCCTTGATCGTTAGGTTCGCAAGTTGAGAACCAAATAAGTTGCACCGGTCAAAGTCTTGTGGAGAAATCAGTTTGTTGAGGAGGCTACATGGGAGGCCAAGGAAGATATGAAGAAGAAATACCCCCATATCTTTTCCTCTGATTTAGTTTCAGTCCAAGGTATTGACTCTTCCTAAAGTACTCATTTGATTCAGTACCTCCTTCAGTGTTTTGAGTTCATGAGTTTTCTGTGTATTTTGCACAAAATTAGGCTTTTAAACACTTCATTACCCTTTTAATGCGTAGTTCAACCATCGAGGACGAATGATTTCAAGTGGGAGATATTCTAACACCCCAAAAATATCTAAGCAAAGGCCCGAACCATTCTTTATTTGCATGTAAAATCATATCGGCTAATTCTTAAATTGCTCATATGTGTAAAGGTCAATTATTTAGTGTTGGAATGGATTTGGATATTACTCAAGGTCAAACGAACCCCCTAACACAAAATTGAGTTAAAAGTTTCCTTACCGATTAAGTTTTGACATAAGATTCTACTTAGGTCAACTTCAAACAATCCTATCTCTACGAACATAATGAATTAGGTGTCCCGTGACCAACCAATTGAAGGTCTTCATGTCCTTTCTCCAATACCACTAATTTTGTCTCATTTTGAGTTCAGAGTAAAATGTTATGACTGTTTTAACATAGACTACCATATCAGAGTTTTTTGAGTTTGTGAACTACAGATTCATTCTACGGGCCATAGATTGAACTATAACCCATACTGTCAAGTCATAGAAAAATTACTGGGAGTCAAATTTTGGGGTTCAATTCCTACGAATCCATTCTACGATCGTAGAAACTTATATGGGTCCTAGTTTAGACCCGTAGAATGGACTTTTGAGCCCAAAATTTGTATTAAGTCTACGGATTGGATCTAGTATCCGTAGAAACTTCTATGGGTCGTCTATTGGGACCATAGAATGAAATTTTGAGCCTTAAAATTCAACATAAATTCTACTGATGAGATCCATGGTCCGTAGAACAAACCGTGAACCGTAGATGGTAGTTTAGTATTTTCCAACCCTTTCTTAACTATGACCCTTTTTCACCTAATTAAGGGTCTAAACAGTGTTAAACATTATTTTACTTTCTTTAACACTTCAAAGACTTAGAGCAAGGAATTAAGCGAAGAAAAGTTAGGGTTTTCTAGCATTCTTCGAATTTCGTCGATATCGCCAAGAACTTTGTTCTTCCCAGGTATGTAAGGCTATCATAGTGATAAATTGAGTTCATCCTCATTCCATACATCTACTTTCTATTAGTAAATAATAATCTAGGATTACATCCTTTGTTTTGATAATTGTTGAGGTGAGTTTCGTTGATCAGTTTTGAATCCTATTTCCTAATTATTAAGTTGTTATATCTTGCATTGAGATTCTTAAGTTGATTGTTCATGTCTATTTTTCAGCATGAACCCTATTTTTGAGTTATAATTGAGTATTTATTTAGTTATTATTGAGAATCCTTTTAACCAAACAATTGTCTTAAACTGATTTTCTGAGAAAGTGAAAAAGAGTTTTGAGTAGAGTTTAAAGAGAGATTTTTGAGTAATCCCAAATGTATTACTTTTACATTGATAATAACACTCGAAACCTTAGCTTTTCTACTCTTGGAACCTTGCTCTAAAGACTTGAAGTATTAATGAATGTAGAAGAACTTATTAACACTTTCTAAACCCTTAACTAGGTGTAAAAAGGTCAGGGTTTAGGCTTAGAAGGAGTGGGAAAAGACTAATTTACCCCTCTTAAAAACTGACGAAAATCGTCTACATGTCCATCTACGGTTCGTGGTTTGTTCTACAGACCGTAGATCCCATCCATGGAATTTATATTAAATTTTAAGGCTCAAAATTTCATTCTATGGATCCAATCTATGTCCCATAGAAGTTTCAATGGATCATAGATCCAATCCGTAGACTTTCTACAATTTTTAGGCTCAAAAATCCATTTTACGGGTCCAAACTACGGCCCATAGAAGTTCATATTGCTCGTAGAACTGATCCTTAATAATTGGACCCCAAAAAATAAGAATCTTTGAGGTTTAGACGAATTGAGAGTACGGTTCATCGAAATTTTGGCGGCTCGTAGAAGCAAGTCGTAGGAACTGACTTCAGGCAACTCTGATATGACAGACTCTAGTAAAACGGCCATAATTTGTACGGTCTTTAGGAGTACACCCTATTCTATCAGGACCACCAGCTTCGACTTTCAAGAATCTTTTGCTCTTTGAAGGTCTTATTCTTGCAATGTCATGAGCTTCCAGACTTCTCTTCAATGTCCTTCTTAACTATTTGTGGTAGTGGAAAAAACGTGACAAAAAGAATACAATTGATGATTGTGCTTTGTCAAAATTCTCAAAATCTGACATGAACCATTAAGCAGCACTGTGCAATTAATTTTTGCTTTGCAATCAACCCTTTTACTTAGCTTCCTAGGTGTTGGTTTTCTAGTCTTATTGCAAGCAAATGGCATACACCTATCATTTTCACCACCTTTTTTGTTTGAACCCTTTTTAATAACACCAAATCAAGTTAGACGACTATGTTCTTTGTAAAATGCGAACACGGATTTACCACTACCAAAAACCATACCTTCAAAAGAGCCTTCAATATATTGTTGGTCAGTAAAGGTATCCTCATTTGCATCTTCATCTTCTTCAGCCCATTCATCCTCATATCCATATTCTTTTCCGCTCGAAACACTTAAAGATTCGTCTTGCTCTGCTTGATTAGACATATTCATCTCTTCATGGAGCAAGTTCGGAAGATCTTCATCGTCACTAACCAAATATGGATGAGGATCATCATCATAGCCACCATCTGAATCGTGTTGATTATCATTAGAGAGAAAACTATCACCATCATCTAACCCCAAAACATTATTCAATATTTGGCTTAATCGACTATTCTCATTATTTGTAAGAAAACAAAAGATATATGCGAAACTTTTCTTATATCTTTGATTGATCTTTTCAATTGTACAATGCCTTGTATATATACAACAAGAGAAAGGCTCCTAACAGTTTACTAATAGCAAGGAAAAGACTCCTAATATGTAACTAATCCTAACATTGTATGTATTGTCCTATTTTTAGTTAACTTGTAGAAGTAGGTTAGTTTATAATACTTTAACCCACTGTTGGCTGAGATCGTTAACCAACTGAGGCCCAAAAGACCAAATAGCCGATAAGTTATCTGGATCTGTGTGTGCAGACCCAGTACTCTTTGTACTTTTTGTCTTCGTTATTGAGCAGATCAATATTCACACCAACACCCTTCCTCAAGTTAGAGGAGATGAGAATACACCCAACTTGCCCAATAAGGTGTGATGCAGAGGTCCAGGCAATGATTTAGTGAACAAATCAGCTGGTTGGGATGAAGATCAAATGTGAGAAAGTGAAATGAGTCCTGTGAGAAACTGTTGGCGAACAAAATGACAATCAATTTCAACGTGTTTTGTACGTTCGTGGAAGACAGGATTTTTTGCTATATGAATTGCCGCCTGGCTATCAGAGTGTAGTGGAATGGGGAGTGAAATAGGGATGGAGATATCGTCAAAGAGGCGAACAAGCCAAGTGAGTTCGGCAACTACCCGTCTCATGGACCTGTACTCTGCCTCAGCGGAGCTAAGAGAAATGGATGTCTGCTTCTTTGATTTCCAAGAAATAGGAGAAGTCACTAATGAAATGTAGAAACCGCTGACAGATCGGCGAGTATCAGGGCATGTTCCCCAATCAGAATCGCAGAAGGCTCGTAGTTCAAATGAAGAAGAAGGTGACATGAAAAGGCCAAGTCCAGGGTCTTTCAAAAGGTAGCGAAGGACTCTAAGAGCAGCATTAAGATGGGGTTTCCTGGGGTCCTGCATGTACTGACTCAAGTGTTGTACGGTAAATGAGAGATCTGGTCTAGTGTGTGTGAGGTAGTTTAGCTTGCCCAAAATATGCCGATACAAAGTAGGATCATCAATTGGATCGCCTTCTTGAGCAACTAGTTTGACAGTTGGGTCTAAAGGAGAAGACACAGGAGATAGGTCTAGAATATCGAACTCCTTGAGCAAGTCGAGGGTGAATTTCCTCTGGCAGAGCATCAAACCATGTGATTCACGAAGTACTTCCATTCCAAGAAAAAAATGTAAGTTTCCCAAATCTTTTATTTTGAATTCTTGGTCGAGGAAGATCTTCAAAGCATGTAGTTCTGCCTGATCATTCCCCGTTAAAAGGATATCATCAACGTATATAGCCACAATCGAAATGGAAGAGTCCGATTTCTTTACAAAAAGAGAATAATCATTTCGTGAATGCCTGAATCCTTTAAAGTTTAAGGCAGATGTGAGTTTAGCATACCACTGTCTCGATGCTTGACGAAGTCCATAGAGCGACCTATTCAACTTACAGACGTGTTTAGGCGAAGGAGGAGTGATGCCTGCTGGAAATTTCATGTAGACTTCCTCATCTAAGTCTCCATGTAAAAAGGCATTATTCACGTCTAATTGATAGAGGCCCCAACCCTTCTTTACAGCTGTAGCAAGAATGCATCTGATGGTAGTCATTTTCACCACCGGAGAGAAGGTCTCATTAAAGTCGATTCCTTTTCTTTGTATATCACCTCGTATCACCAATCGAGTTTTCAATCTCTCAATACTTCCATCAGAGTGTTGCTTAACCTTGTAAACCCACTTACACGGTAGAGCTTTCCAATTGGTGGGTAGTTCTACTACATCCCATGTTTTGTTTAATTCTAGAGCCTGAATTTCTGATTCCATAGTTGCCTGCCACCCAGGATGATGAACAGCCTGTGAAAAACTAATAGGTTCTTGAATATTAGATAAAGAGTTGAGCATATTTTGGTTGGTAGAGGACAGACCACTAAAGGGAAAAGACTCAGGTGTGACGGATGGAAGAAAACAAGAATTGTGTACATCAGTCAACTGCAGAGCATTGCAGATGTAATCATGTAAGTAAGAAGGTGTCTTGTGTGGTCTATTTGATTTCCTTATGACATCAACCATCGTAGGTTGTGAAGAGCTAATAGAGGGAATAGGTGAAGTAGGCTCTGGTTGAGGCGAAGAATCGGGAACTATAGTTGGAGAAGGTGTAGATTGTATGATGGGATCATTTGAAGAGACAAGATCATCCGCAGGTAATGAGAAGACATCAAAAGAAGGATCTGCCAGCGTGTGTTGGTTAGCAGTAGGAAATAAGGAATCGGTAGGAACATAGGACTTGATAGAGGAAAAAGGAAAAACTGACTCATGAAAGACAACATCTCGTGATACGAAACACTGTAGAGATTTAAGACTGAGGACTTTGTAGCCCTTTTTGCCGTGTGGATACCCCAAAAACACACAAGGAACCGCCCTTGGATCAAACTTACTTATTTTATTTGAAAGGGTAGAAACAAAACACAAACAACCAAAACTTCTAAGATGAGAATATTGTGGTTTGGTGTTGAAAAGTATCTCATATGGTGTTTTGAGATTTATGACTTTGGAGGGAAATTTATTAATTAAATATGTTGCTGTCAAAAGACAGTCTCCCCAATAATGAATAGGAAGGTGAGACTGATACAATAGAGCCCTGGAAGTTTCCAATAGGTGTTTATGTTTTCGCTCAACAATTCCATTTTGTTGTGGGGTGGACACACAAGTTGTTTGATGGATAATACCTAAGGATTGGAAAAATTCTGAATGTGTTTTCCCACTTTCCAATTCAAAAGCATTGTCTGACCTGATTTTCTTTACTTTTTTTTCAAATTGACGTTCTACCATGGTAAGGAAGGATTTCAAAATGGTGAAGGCATTAGATTTAGAACTTAGCAAGTAGGTCCAAGTACCTCTGCTAAAATCATCAACTATTGTGAGAAAATACTTAAAGCCATGATTAGTAGCATGTTTATAAGGTCCCCATGTATCCACATGAATTAACTCAAAAATTGATTTACTAGATATTGTGCTAGACGGGAAAGGGATTTTGGATTGTCTCGCCATGGGACAAACAACACAAGGACTCAAAATTTTAGACGATACTGGAAAAGAGATAACAGAAATATTTCTCATATTGCTCAAAGGCATATGTCCTAATCTAATATGCCATAGTTTTTATGTTACATTTGAAGATGAAGAACTGAAACATGAATTAAAAACTGCATTTGAAACAGATTTCTTAGAATTTAAACTAGAATTTGTAGCTAAACTAGAACTAGACTGCTTGCTCGAATTGAAAACTTGAACTGGCTTGAATTGGCTTGAAGGAACTGTTGTTGATTGTCTTGTGCTAAGGATATAGAGTCCCCCTTGCTCCTTACCAATCTCCAGAAGGCTCTTCAGAGAAGGACCCTGAAACAAAAAACAAGAATAGAGAGTAAAAAGGAGTGAATGCTTGAGTTGAGCACAAAACTTATGCACAGATATCAGATTAAATCTGAAAGAAGGTATATACAAAACGTTGTGCAGAATCATATTAGACATTAGCGTGACTGTTCCTGCATGAGTAACCTTGACTCTATAGGAATTAGGCAAGTTTACCATGACAGGTTTAGGAAGAGCTTTAACATTTGAAAGGGATTCCCTATTATATGTCATATGCTCAGTTGCTCCAGTATCTAATATCCAAGAATTGCTATCAATTTCAATAAAGCAGGCATAAGAATTGAATAACTTGGACATATCAGAAAGACTGAAATTTGCCGCTCCTTCAGATCCTGCTGCATTTTGATTCGATTTCATCTGCTGAAGCATTTGCAATATTTGTGTTATGTTCTCCTGACTGAGAGCTTGGACTTCTGGAGCATTAGTGTCTCTTTGAGTAAATCCTTCACTTTGATTGTAAACACTTGAGTTGAAAGCTGTACTTCCCTGCGATGTGCCCTGAAATTTTCTAGGTTTTGTGAATTTAAAATCAGCAGGAAAACCATGGATCTTGTAGCACTTATCCACACTGTGACCTGGCTTCTTACAGTAGGCATAGATCACATGGCTCTTCTTTCCATCATATCCTGAGTTACCTCTTTTTTGTGCCTTGAGGTCAGGGTACTTCCTTTCTCCTGAATTAGCAACTATGAAAGATCCTGAATCACCTGGATAAGCAGGTGTAGCATGTATTTCCCTTTGTTTTTCATCTTGGATAACAAGAGAGTAGGCATGTCCAATGTTAGGCAAAGGAGCCGACAAAAGAATATTACTTCTGACCCCAACAAAAGTGTCATTTAAACCCATCAAAAACTGCAACAATCTTTCGTCCTGATGAGCTTTGGTATTCTTTATTTTAGCACCACATTCACACTCACAAATACAAGAAGAGTAAGTGTTTAGTGCACTCATCCCACAAACTCTTCATTTTTGTGAAATAAGTTGATACACTAGAATTACCTTGACTAACTGCACTTAATTCTTTCTGCAGCTGAAATAGTTTTGCTCCATTGGTAACACCAAATCTGTCTTCCAAGTCTTTCCAAAGATCTTTTGCAGTATGAGAATATAACACACTCTCAGCTATTTCCTTGGAAAGAGAATTCAGGAGCCATGAAAGGATCATATCATTGCATCTGGCCCATGTTTTTTTGAAGCAAAGGATCAGTGTTGGGAACTAACAAGGATCCATCAATGAATCCCAACTTGTTCTTTGCTGAAAGTGCTATCACTATTGCTCTTCTCCATGCTCCATAAGCCTTGCCATCAAAGACAGAAGAAACGAGAGTCATACCTGGATAGTCCGATGGATGGAGATAAAACGGATGTGTTTGATCCACTACATTAGTCATGGCAGATCCTGTGGGATTAGTAAAAGGAAAAAGTCCAGTGGTACTGGAAGGAAGAGCTGGAGTGGACTGACTACTAGCCTGTGAATCAGTGCTCATTGTGAAAACAAAATAACACAATAAAAAAGAATGATCGAGAAGTATTCAAACCTGCTCTGATACCATGTAAGAAAACAAAAGATATATGCGGAACTTTTCTTATATCTTTGATTGATTTTTTCAATTGTATAATGCCTTGTATATATACAGCAAAAGAAAGACTCCTAACAGTTTACTAATAGCAAGGAAAAGACTCCTAATATGTAACTAATCCTAGCGTTATATGTATTGTCCTATTTGTAGTTAACTTGTAGAAGTAGGTTAGTTTATAATACTTCAGCCCACTGTTCGTTATTGAGCAGATCAATATTCACACCAACAATATGCCACTTCTTGCATTCTTCACAGTCTAGTAATTGCACAATTTATATATATGGGGTGTTTTTGGCTGACGTTGTGAATGCAAATAAAATGGGCAGGGGATTGTTTTCTTAGATCTTAATGTGCTCGCTTGCATAGTGAATAGAGTTATCTGATACATGTTGTAGGAGGTGAATTATATAGATATTTTGAAATAAACTAAATTAACATTCAATTATAAAACCCAATACATAAAGGGGATATGAAAAACTCATAAGTTCATCAACACAAATGCAAATTGGCAACATTACAATTGAGACAATCATGATAATTACTACTTA
This sequence comes from Solanum piurae, assembly GCA_029582685.1. Taxonomy (NCBI): domain Eukaryota; kingdom Viridiplantae; phylum Streptophyta; class Magnoliopsida; order Solanales; family Solanaceae; genus Solanum; species Solanum piurae. Next base: position 5,593 of record JAJOOO010013956.1, on the reverse strand, counting down.
CTTAACGGCACTTGTGATAGCTAAAATAGTCTGTATAGTTGTGAGTATGAGGAGTATAATGGCTGCCACAGTTGAAGCTCCTACCCAAGGACTACTAAAATAATTATGTTTCAAATTTGCCTTCATTTTGTTCCATGGTTTTTGACAATGTTCAACTGCTTTTCTGAATTCTTCTTTGTAATAGAAGTCGGAATATGTTGTGACCACCATTTCCGATTTTGTTGAAGAGGCTAGCCACTTCTTTGTCCTCTCCTATCCAGTTCACTATGATTCCTTTCTGTCGAAGCAAATTCACATCTTTGTCTGAGTCGATAAGATGATCCATGAAAGTTGCATAATCACTGAAATAGGTAGGATGTACATCAAATGATTGTTGCTCATATGCAATGAGATTTCGGAGGACGGTTTCTGTATCATCTTCCACTCAAAAACAAGGAATTTCCATCAATCCTTTCTCGAACTTTATATCCAATAAATTTGTCATATCACCAATACTGTCTTTGTTTTTATTAATAAAACTGACTTTTGCAAAGCTAACTCCAGCTTCAGAAAGCTCTGTTGCATTTGGCATAACCATATGCCATGTTATGTCATCGGTTGATTTTTTCATGCGATTCCCTTGACATGAAAATATGTGTACTAAATGAAGTAAATGTTTGATATCTTTTGCATTACATTTTGTCTTTTAAAAGGTAAATGAATTACCCACTAGTATTGCCAATGGTAATTCATCATCTTGCTTTGTCATGTGATGAAGTTGGTTGAGGACAAAGAAAGGAAGTTGATTTTCTAGTAACATCAAGTCTCGAAATATGTAATTATCATTAATATTTATAATCTTTTTTTCTCCTTCTGGACACATTTCACAATATTCTCAAATAAACTCAACCACAAAACAACCATCAAGCAACAACATTTGACAAAATTCATGACTATTATCAGTATCGAGGTCTTCTATATCATTGTAGGTACAATAATTTGTACTTTTTCATTAGACCAAGTTGGTGATTTTTCTTATGGTAAGGACCAATAGATACCATCTTTGGTGTATAAGCAACTGGATTTGATTCACGTAGCCACACATTTACTTTGAATATGGTACTCGATTCAATAGACAAATGTCTAAATCAAACATTTCATTTACAGATTTCTTTGTCTGTGATCCTAATGGATCTTGATCATTTGTGTCCTTTATGTCGATTAAATGATCCACTTTCCTCTCTTCTTCAATCTGTAATGGTTTAGAGTCATAGTTCTTTGCAATACAAGGAATTTCAAGTTAGGGGGTGTAATTGATTAAGAAGAAGTTTTGTAAAAAGGCAAACTTGGCTCCAACAGCCTATTATTTAATGTTCAAGTGTCAATACAGTTGAGATCAAATTTGAGTGTTTATTTATATATTTTTCCTTTTATAAAATAAGTAGTTAATTACAAGACTAGTAATATTATATTTAACTGAATCTTAAAATTGTTAAAGTTCAACACATTCACAAGATGAATATTGTAAAGATTTTGTTCATATATATTTAATCGTATAAGTATGCTTACACTTTAGGTCTTAGGATCTTTATATTTAAGGCATAATACATGCCCTTTAACTTGGTCTGAGTTGTCATCTATGCCCTCCAACTTTAGCCACTTAAACTTGTATAAAATTGAACAAGTAAACACACATGTCCTACGTGACATAATACACATAGGATGCCACGTAGGATGTCACATAGGACGTATATGCACTACAGGAAAACTGTGAATTACATGGGGATTTTCCTAGGGATTAGTATGAAAATCTGCAGGAAACTTATTTTCCTCCAAATTTTCATACTAATACCCACGAAAATCCCCATGTAATTCATCTTTTTCTTGTAGTGATGTTTACTTGTTCAATTTTATACAGATTTAAGTGTCTACTTGTGCATACTCAGAGTTGGGGGCATAGATGCAAGTTGAAGTCAAATTAAAGGGCGCATTTATCTATTATGCCTTAAATTGCACCTAATAAAAGTGGGTTAATGAAAAAAATACCTCATGTTTTTCAGTTTGAAGAAGTAGTGGGATTTGGTTATCTATTGAGGTAATCTCAATGGAGTGTGTCATCCTGCTTTCTTCAACCCTAATTCCTACAAAATACATTTTTTTTTTAGTGTCAACTCATTTTACTATTAATCCAAAGCAATATATTCATTGCAGAATTTGATTTGAAAAGAAAAAGGACAAAGCAATATATCAACTCTCATGTTACTTTATAAAAAGAACCCCACTATGTCTTGTCAAAATTAACCTGTTGAAAAAGAAACTAATTTGATCTATTAAAAATAAAAAGATCAGGAAGTAATACACACATTAATTTAATGAAAACATATACTCTCATTTTTAATTTGTTTTTCTTGCTTTTTTTTTTTTTAAAAAAAAAAAACTTTAAGAAGAATGTCCCTTTCATATTTTGGTAGATTCTAATTTTTAACATCATATATTTATGATCAAAAGATTAAAATACATTTTATATATTTGTAGTTTAAGATCATAAGATTCAATTTTTTTTGTTATTTTCTTAAATTTTGTATCAAATCAAAATCAGTCAAATAAATTGAAACAGATACACAACTAAAAAGACACTATTTTCCTATTGAAATTTTCTAAAGAAAAATATTCAATGATTATTCCCACATACATTTTAATTGAAAAAATGAGAAAAGAAAAATAGTAATGTTTTAAACCCATAAAAATTAGGAAGCTTTACGACTAAATTTTTTTTTATTTTCTTGAACTTTATATTTGTTTTATACCATGTATTTTTTCAGTGAACAACTAGTTCCTTGAAAATTAATGAGTAAAAAATATGCTTTAAAACATAAATTTCTCATTAATTCGAGCGGTAAAACCCACTCCTACTTCTAATAGTAAGAATTGTAGAGATGTGGTAGGACTCTTTGAAGCATGTAATAAGTTGTTTGGGTGAAGAGCAATAAAATGTTTTTCTTCACAAATAAATAACAGAAGCAATTTGTTTTTTCATATTCTCATTCACTTTTCCCTTTACACTAGAAAATATTATGTAGCAAAAGAATTAATAAAGAGTAATTGTTTAGCATAGAACAAGAAAAATCTAGAAAAAGAAATACCTCTTTTTGGTTTGGCTATTTCTTTTTTAATTTGTTTGTTTCTTTTTTTTTGGTCTGTTGTTTCTATGAAATGTGATCAAATATTCATATATAATAACATAACATTTTATATGTGGTCTTGTTTTGGTCTTTCAACACAAACAATTGTTGGCCACTGATGGAAAGATAAGGAGAAGTTTGCTGACTCAACAAGTCAATTATTATTTATAGTATAGTATATAAATATGTCTTTTAATTTGACTTCTATATCTTTCAATTTTGGGTGTGTATAAGTAGACACTTAAATTTGTATAAAGTTGTACAAATAGACATACACATCCTACGTGCAAGGTCATTTCAACAAGTTTGGAGGTCTAAAGTCAAACTTTATAAAGAAGTCTTATTTTTTTTAGTTGACACATAAATTGAATAATTATAACAAAGTTAGTGTAATCCTATAAATTAAATGAGGTCTGGAGAGGTAGGATATACGCGAAGATTATGAAATAAAAATGTAAACAATGTAAATTTTCAATGAAAAATATATAACGTAAAGATGGAATAATAAAACATGACTCAAAAATTTGAAATGTTTATATAATGATATCGAAATAGTGTTGCGTTGAATTTGATAAGTTGATATAATGATATTAAAATAGTGTTGATCAGTTTTAGTGCTTGAAATTTGAAGAAGACATCAAAACATGTAGGATGTCACATAGGACACAAAATTGCCATGTAGGACGCCACGTAGGACGAATGTGTCTATTTGTGCATATAAGTTTAAGTGTCTACTTGTGTATGCATATTGAAAGTTGGAGGGCATAGATGTCAACTGAAGTCAAGTTAAAAGACATATTTATGTATTATGCCTATTTACTTATTAACATTTAATTTTTGATGTGTCATTCAAAATAATGTGGAATTCCACGTGTAGTTAGTTGTCTTACACACACTAATTGAATGAGAACACAATTTAAAATATTGTGTTTCATTGAATTTAAGTGTTTGATAAATCTTGAATAATATGGAATCACAGGTTATTTGCATACTGATGGTATCAATAAAGCTCTTATCTTTAACTGGAAAGTTTCTTAGACTCTACTATAAGGTACCCCTCTGCTCTATTTTTCTTTCAACTCTAATTTTCCAAAAAATAGGAAAAAGCCATCACAAAAGTATATACAAGTAATTACAGAGGATGATTTTGACTTCTGGTGTATGGAATTCCTTAATCATCAAAAGAGACTGAGATATCTGCAACAAGCATTCATACAAAAGCATTGACAAAGCAAGTCTTTGTTGGTTATAGAAGCAAGTTAGGAGTAACTGTTCCTCCAGTCACTAGCTTGAGAGGAAGAGTTGAAGATAAGGAACATGTTGAACAACCTGGTACAATCAACTTTAATGGTTAAAGAGTACTTAAAGTCGCACTAGGACTAGGCTATTGTGTTAGCTGAGTGCGACTAGCCTATTGTGTTTTGTTAAAGAGTTATAGTCGTAGTAGTAGTAGTCAACCTCTACTCTTGTAATTGTATTTATATTGTAGAATAACTCCAAGTGTGGCTAGCCTAGGGCTCTAAAAACTCCGTAACAACTCCTATATAAGGAGCATGTACTCGACAGTTTTATTCATTAATACAATCTTTGATTTCTCTTATTCATTTACTTGAGAATTCTACATTAACATCATACATGACCCACTCTAACCCGTTTCCCTTTTATTTCTCCTCCAAGTTCTTAGATCGGAATTTTCTTTCATTTTAATGTTTGACTCCTCTGTAAAAGCTTCAAAAATTCACTATTTAGAAGCCCTAATCTTTTGATTTTTTCTTCTACAATGTATAATGATTGATTCATATGTCAGTTTCTTGCCAATTGATCGATCTAAGGGTCTGGGAAGAAATAAAAAGGAAACGGGTTAGGGTGGGTCGAATATGGTGTTAATGAGTCAAGTTTAATTTCAAATTTAATTAAATTAGATCAGTTTTAATTTTGGCACGTGGACCTCTGACAAGTGGTCACATGAAAAAAAGGATTTTACAAAACCATCAAATTCGACCATTAAAAAATAGCACGAATGGGTCATTTCTGTTACGACAATGGCATGGTTAAGCTCAACTATTAATAAATGGCATGGATGAACTTTTTCTCAATGTTCGATGACATATTTGAAATTTTTTTTACTAGTTATTTTTGTGATGTGGACCTCTAATAAAAGATGCATGTGGAAAAAATCCTAATCGTTAAAAAATAATGGCACAAATGGATCTAGACATAAAGGCAGTGCCATGATTTAGCCAACTATAAACAAATGACATAAATGAGTCTTTTCTCAAAGTTCTATAGCATATTTGAGCATTTTTTCTTTAAAATATTATGTTAAGTTCCCAACAAAAGGGAGACCCCCCCGCCATTGGAAAATAACTTAGCACCAATTGAAACTCAAGGAAATTCCATCTTCAGCTAGTCGATTCTAGACTCCCCTAGTA
>JAJOOO010013955.1:0-16249 GCA_029582685.1 Solanum piurae | reverse complement strand
TATAAACATTCATAATTTCATATAATCACACAATGCATACCATTTGTATACCAATATTATATCACAATTCATACAATATCCAACAATCAAACATTAAAGTCGGATGCATACACTTATTAATCAGATTTCATACACATTTCATCCAAAAACAAGTTTAGAATAGAAAGTAAGCATAATGTGATACTTTTAGAAAAAATCACTAGTTTGACAATTCATACCATTTTCTTACCCATTTAATAATTCATACCATATACACGGTTAATAGACAATCACACTAATGTTAAAACACAATTCATACCATTTGTATACCAATGTTATATCACAATTCATACAATATCCAAAATCAAAACGTTAAAGTCATAATCATACAAATATTAATCAGATTTCATACACATTTCATCCAATATATGTACAGTTTGGAAACACACTGATATTTTTTCTTTTTCTTCTTTTTGATTTCACTAACAAAATCAAAATCGTAATCAGAAGGGGTTTTAACAATTTTTCCCTTCCTCTTCTTCCCCTTTTGATTTGTCTGGGTCGCCCTTTTCTTTGTTTCATTTTTTTTCTCTTTTCGATCCTTCAACTGAGATGAACCACCCTTCGCCTGATTTTCAACAATTTTAGGCCGGAGGGGGGGGGGGTTGAGTTAATATATTGAAAGTTGGAGCATAAACTTCATCAATAGAAGTTTCTTCAACCAATCTGGGACTCTTTCGAGGCGTTTCAATGGATTTCTTAGACATGATTTTGTTGAAAAACTTAATTGGACGGACGATTGTGAAAATAGTGTAGTTGGCTGGTGAGAAAAATGGGAGAGACAAGGTGAAAGTGGGGTAGTGGAGGTGATGGCGTGTAGATTTGAATAGGCGTGGATGGAGGGTGGTGGAATTAAGGTATGAGAGGTTTGGAGTGTAACAGTTAACAAGGAAGTCTAATCTATGTAAATTCCTTATTATGTGTAACTGATGATTTCAATTTTAAAAAAGGAACTGAAATCAAATTAATTAAATATTATTAATTAATAAATATAAAAATATAAAAAGATTAATCATTTATTAAATAAATTGAAATTGATTTTAAAATTAAATTAAATTTAATTGATATGTCATAACTCATAAATAAACTGTTATACGTAAGAATTGTTTAAAAGTATGTTTAAAACCCGTAAAATTTACTCTTAAATGTGTATATGGCGTGAATTTTCTTTGAATATATCAATAATTGAGAGATCAAAAATATTAGTATTGCCTACTTTTTTTTTTCCTGGAGAGCGACAATAAAAGCTTTTTGCATATGCGTAGAAAAAGATCCATATAGTATGAGAAAGACTTGACTTCGAAATGCCGTGTGGGGGTGGGGGTCGGGGTCGGGGGGTTGTACAAGAAGTGATGGCAAAGCTGGCAAAGATAGGTACAGATAATTTTTTAAGAAGTGGTGTTGCTGGATTTTATAATTTTCCTTTTCTGGGATGATTTTATAAATGGAAGAATAATAGTCAATTTGTTCTATTGTCTTAAAACAGGATATTTTTGCAAGACTAATGGTAAAATTACCTTAATTACACAATCATAAACTAGAAATTTACTTTTCTTGGATATTTAAATGGTAAATTGGTTAGTGAATTTTAACGTTAATTTATCTTTATAGAAAATTTTCGGATTAATATGAAGCACGTGAAATTAGTTCTTGAACTGGTTAAGATCAAAACTCATAAATGATTGACTTTATCTTTTGCAATTACAATATCACATCTACTCAATAATTGAGAAATGATTGTAAAAAACCACATATGGACCATGTTTTTCATGGACATCCACTCCCTATAATGTGATAATATTGTCATTACATTTTCTATGAATAATCCAAACAAAAAATAAAATATTATTCAAGAAGTGAATATATTTTTCACCATGGCTACAATATCAATCTTGAATAAATGAAGGAAAATGAATATTAATTAATAAACATCACTCAACACACACCACATTTTGAAAGGAAAAAAAGGACTATAAGAGAACTTATGTTGCTATAAGTATTAAAGAATATCGACACGTGCGTGTCAGATCATCCAAAAATCGTGCATCTTTTAAAAAACTTATATGAAATGTGACAATATTTTGGAGAGTCCTCCATGAAACATTGAGTATTCTTGTTCCAAACAAAAGAGACAAAATATAATTCAAGAACTCAACATAAATTACTACCAATACAATCTTGAACAAACGAAGGAAATGAACAATAATAAACTTCATTCAACACACATCACAACTCAAATGAAACATAGGACTATATCAACTTGAAATCATAACATTTATCAGAAAACTAATGAAGTATGAGATGTAACTCTGTTTACTCATTTAGAACACCATTGCCTTGACCTTTCAAATCCATTCTTTCCAAGTTGATAATCTTGATAAGCCTGCATAATCTCACTCTTAGTGTTCATAACAAATGGACCATACTGCACGACAGGCTCGTTAATCGGTTGCCCTCCTATCAGAACAAACCTCAATGGTTTTGAAGATTTGTTCCACACACTTAGACCTTCACCAGGGCCTAAAACCAAGCAACGGTGAGCTGGTGTAGTAGTTGAATCCGAAGAACCAAACGCCCCTTCTCCTTCAACTATGTAGATGAAGGCATTCCAGGTCTCAGGGATCGGTTGGTGATGCTCAGAACCTGGTTTTAGGGTGAAATCAAGGTACATTGTAGGCGTTCGCGTGAAAACTTGGGATTTTATGCCCATGGATTCCCCTGCTAAAATTGTAACCGAAACGCCATCTTTTTCCACTTTAGGTATGTCTTGGTGTAGCAATTCTTGATACCTTGGCTCAATCCTGAATCATGGATGGACAAAAGAAGGGAAGTTACAGAAACAGGACAGCGAAGGCTCGTGAAGTAGACAACAAGCAGCAAGATAAGGATCATGAGTTGTTGTGTCTAAAGCATGGCATAGCCACACACAGTGAAGGCAGGTTAGTTGAACACTCTTTGTCTGACGCATATATATAGGTCAAACCATACTTTTTATACATATATATTAGATCTTAAATGCCTAAAGTTTATGAATTTTGATCAAAGTACATGTTATAGGAATTTGTTAAAATGAAATAGATTGTTCAAACACTATATTTATTTAAGCCAAAGTCAAGGTTGAATCAATGTAACTTACATTTTGTCCTTGGAAGATAGATTTATCCAAAGTTGCAATCCCTTATGAGTACCTGGTCCAGCAGGCATTTCTGAATGAACTATACCTCTTCCTGCTGTCATCCACTGCATTAAACCAAATGGAAAATCATAAACACCCTTAAAGTTCATAAATTCTATATCCGGTCGCATCATCAAGTCCCACTTTAGGAGGTAACACACTCCTTTTCAAATGTGACAACATTCACCGGCAATGAACTCGAGATTTCTAATTAAGGACAAAGAGATACTTACTACTATTCTACCACCACAAATTTTGATGGTAAATGTTAATTGGTTACATTAGTAAAATTAGTAGCTAACAATCTATCACATGCTATATAACACTGATTTTACTATTAAGAATCTTTACACGGTCAGTGCACGTAACTTAAATACTAAATATGATGGTGTTGTGAGCAAACTTATTACCTGCACATCACCAGTCCTGATTGTACCCTTGTGACCAGCAAAATCTTGATGAGTAAAAGCTCCCTAAAATTAAACACCATAAAATCACATTAGAATTTTCAATCTCCATAATCCATACACCAACATAGAGGTCGATGCCTGATAGTAGACAAATTTTTTTATATCGGTGTACAAAAGTTAAACTTTCCTCCGAAAAAAAGGAAAATAAAATGAATTTTTACCTGCAACATATAAGTGACAGTCTCAAAACCTCTGTGTGGATGGTCAGGAAATCCAGCAGGTGGTGAAACTGCAAGAAGCCAAAAATAACATAGCTTTCTAATTAGTCAAAATAAATATAAAATTCACAAAATAATATACTAAAAGAATAAAATCAAAGAAAAAATTACCATTAAACTCATCTAGCATGAGGAATGGATCAAGATTCTGCAATTCAGGCCTGATCAAATTTCAAAATTCATAACAAACATGAAAAAAAAAAAAATCAGTATTCGATTCATGTTGCTGACATATGATATTTAATTGGAGAAGAGTAAAAGTACACGATTATTATTCACCAACATATCTATGATCGTCAGAGATTTCTCGATTATCAAAACAACATAAAAAAAATCAAGAAAAAGGAAAGAAGTGTAGAAAAATAATTACCTTCCAATGCTTCTTCTAACAATAGCACCATCACCTTCATTTTGAGCTCTAGCCAAAACTTTCTTAACAACCAATCTTGGTCTACTAAAAATAGAGGACATAGACATTTTGATGTTTTTAATGTTTGTTTCAACTAAATTTATTTTTTGTTTGGTGTGTTTTCTTTTGATTGTGCTAATGTGGCTATTTATAGGCAATTTATTCTCAAGGATTCATATTCATTGAATATTGATGACGAAATATATTACATATTATTTTCGTGTGTTGAATAGAAGTTTCAAGTGGAGCCTACTTAATTTTTAAATTTGATGATGTCATGCTGATGTTATTATGACGTAGTTTCTTATTAAAAAAATTATTTGGATAAAAAATGAGGAATATACTCTTGTATGAATTTGTAGAGTTAATTGACTAAAAAGGAAAATAAGTTAAAAGAATAAATAAGATACTAGAATTATTAGATATTAAAGAATACTAAAAATATCATACTTATGATTCGAACTTTTGATGTAAAATAATCTTTTGACTCATTTTGTTGTAATACTAAAAGAATCTTTTAATATAAAAAAATTTCTACCATTTATATGTAATCGAAGCATAGACTATGGAGTAATTTTTTTAATAATCAGGATTCCACCAATTTTATGAGTTAACTCTTAAATATTTAAGGATTCCAATTAATACTAAAAATGTCATATTTATGATTTGAAATTTTGATGTAAAAATCTTACGCTATTTTTTTTTCACCAGGCTTGGATCGAAGAAAACAGATTTTTCTATCGAGGTCGGGGTTTTTGAAGATAAATCCATCATTGAAGGGCTAGAGGTCGGATCGCTCTCATAGTTGATTGTAGAAGGTAAATTCTGCCATTTATACATAACAAAAAAACTAATTTGGCAAGAAATTCAATTATATACCTTGCCAACCACCTTACCTTCGTGATTTACCAATAAAAATTATGATTGAATAAATAGAATTTTCTTATTTTTAGAAGTTTCGAATTTAAATTTAATATATATATATATATTATATTATATTAAAAAGTGTTTTCCTCAAATAACTTTACGCGATATAAATTCAATTAATTAAATAAACTTTATATAAATATTAAACATTAGGTGGAGGAGGGATGTTACTTTTGAATTGAATGTTTATTATATACTCTTTATTATAAACATCTAGCAACTTCAAAAATCAAAGAGAAACAATGTTTGGTAGTTGTCGGCATGTTAACTTTGTTTATTTTGCTGCCTTTGATTCGTTGACCGTTGACATGATCAATATATATTCAAAAACTATATAAAAATATTATAAATTATAATTTTTTACATATTAAATACATTATAAAATATTAGTTAAAGTTATTATCGTTTTTCTAAAAGAGAAAATAATAACCACTAAAAAGAAACGGAAAGAGTACTATTGAATAATATGTCATTTATTTATTTATTTTTATTGATATACAATTTTTTTTTTATTATTATTTAAAAAATAAGGATTAGAAAAAATTGTATTAGATTAAGTAGTAAGAGGCCAAATCATTTGTTCAAATCTTGCTAAACATATAATATAAGCTTAGAAGCCACACTTTATATTTGGTGCATAACTTAGAAATACTTTATAACTCATGTTAGAAGAAAAACTTAATTCATAAACTTAAGAACCACAACTTTTTCCCTAAGGATAACATAATTTCTATCTTACATGTAAAATTTAGTTTAGTGACTTTTAAAATTACAATTACTGTTTTACAGAAAATACGTTATACTATTTCATTCTATCTGATTGATGAGATATTTTATAACTTTTATTTTATAGATAAAATTTATTAGAAATTTTAGAATAACTTATGTCCTTGTTCTAATTTATAGTTCTTTTTTAGTAGGCAACTCTTAACTTCAATTAAATTTAAACTTCTACTTCAATAGACAATATTAGCCGCAAGGATAAAAATATCTTTACCCATACATAAAAATGTAATGAAGATAAGTGTTAAAAGAGAATTTTTCATCGAAATAATTCACTATTTATCATTTTATTATAAAAAAAATCAACTAAAAACAAATACAAAAATAACTTTAATTAAAATAATTTGATAAACAAAACAAAATCTTTCTTTTATTTCTTAATCTTCATGCCCTACCAAACAATGCAAACATGATACATTTCTTTCAACAAATAAACACTATCGACTAACAAAATAAACGCATATATAAAACGTTACTAACAATAACAAATTTAAAACTTATTATTCACATATCGACTTAAATGTAAGTTAAACGAATTTAAGACCAAACTCTAAAACCGTTACAATTACAAAAGAAACTAAAAAAATATATAAATTATCCATATAATAACAATAATTTCCATAGGGTGGGTCCCAACTTAAAAACTTTTAATTACTTATGTCCCACTAGCCTTTTGACTTAAAAAAATCTCAAATAATTCAATCAACAATCCCAAAAAATTCTCTAAACCAAAAATTTCAATGGCGAAAAAGGCAGTGTTAATTGGAATCAATTATCCAGGAACAAAAGCAGAACTTAGAGGTTGTATTAACGATGTTAATCGAATGTACAATTGTTTACTTAGTCGTTACGGATTTGCTGAGGAAGACATTACTGTTCTTATAGATACTGATGATTCTTACACACAACCAACTGGACGGAATATACGTAAGGCTTTATCGGATCTTGTTGGATCTGCTGAATCAGGGGATTGTTTGTTTGTGCATTATAGTGGACATGGGACTAGGTTACCTGCTGAAACAGGTGAAGAAGATGATACTGGTTTTGATGAGTGTATTGTTCCTTGTGATATGAATCTTATTACAGGTAATTCTACATTTTTTTTTTAATTTAAAGCGATTTTTTTAAGGATTTGGAGTAGGGGAAATGGGGCGGGGATTATGAGGTGGGGAATCGAGCTGATTATCAGGTAGTCAATCGACTGAGCTATTTAGATTGTACTTGATCTAAATGATGGGTTTGTTCCAAGATTGTTTTTTTTTTTGTGTTTGTTGAATTTGTTGGGAGGTTAGTTGTATTGGTTTGATCTAAATGATGGGTTTGTTCCAAAATTTGTTTTTTTTTGTGTGGTATGCATTTTAATGCAGGTATTTGAGCATTTCTTTGATCTAAATTAGGAATTGAGTACTCAGGTAGCTAATCAACTGAGCTAGTAAGAGTGTACTTGATCTAAATCATGAGTTTGTTCCAAAAAAATGTTTTTTTTTTGTGTTGTGTTGTGTTTATTGGGGATTTAGTTGTATTGCTTTGATCTAAATCATGGGTTTGTTCCAAAGTTTTTTTTTTTTATGGTGTGGGTTGAATTTTATAGGTAGTTACTTGTATTGCTTTGATATAAATCATGGGTTTGCTCCAAGATTTGTTTTTTTGGTGTTCTGTGTTGAGTACTACTTGTATGCTTTGATCTAGATTATGGGTGTCTTCCAAGTTTTTTTTTTTTTTTTTTTTGTGTGTTGTGTGTGTGATATGAATTTTACTGCAGGTACTTCTATTGCTTTGATCTAAATTATGGGTTTGCTCCAAATTTTGCTTTTCGTTTGTTTGGGGTTGGGGGTTGGGGGGGTAGAGTTGATGTGTTAGGGGTCTGGGAGATTGAGATCTTGAAATGGTTTTCTTAAAAAATGATCTTGAAAGGTTGAGTTGATCTGTTTTGATGATAATTCAGGTGGATCGAAGATATAAGGAGATTTGTAAAACGAGGAAATGGGATTTTAGAAATGAGAATTTGGGTTTCTAGAGTAATTGAAATAGTTGAATGGGGGACGCGGAAGAGTTGGGAAAAAAGAGGGAGTATAGTTTACGACATTGTGATATGAATCTCATTTACAGGAACTTGACTATTTCTTTGATCTTAATCATGGGTTGTTCCCAAATTTGTTTTTTTTTCTTGTGTGTAATTTATAGATTGGTATGAGATTGAGATCATCATATAGAATATTGAGTAAAAAAGGATCTTGAAAGTGCTTATAGCTGATCTGTTTTGATGATTATTGAGACAGAGCCCGAGTCTTAGGGAGATTTGTGAAATGGGGAACTAGGATTTAGAAATGAGAATTTGGATCCAGAGCTATTAAAATTGTTGAATGGGAGATCAGAAAAAGTTAGCAAAAAAAGAGGAGAATAGTCGTGATCCCACAAGTGGGGTCTTGAAAGGGTAGGATGTATGCAAACCTTACCCTTGATTTCCGACACTTGGCTATAGAATTTGTTACCTCTTGGTTTTATAATGTTGAAAAAGTAACATGCAATTAATATTGAACTGTTGGACGTGTTGTTTCATCCTTGATCAGATGATGATTTTAGAGAACTCGTTGACAAAGTTCCAGAAGGTTGCCGGATCACAATTGTATCTGACTCATGCCACAGTGGAGGCCTCATTGACAAAGCTAAAGAGCAGATAGGAGAGAGCCACAAGCAAGGTGATGACGATGAAGGCCATGGATCTGGTTTTGGATTCAAGAATTTCTTACATCGAAATGTTGAAGATGCATTTGAATCTCGGGGTATCCACATTCCACGTCGCCACCATCGCCGTGAGGAAGAAGAGGAGAACTTTGCTGAGAGTAGTGTGATTGAGACGGAAGACGGTGATCAAGTTCATGTGAAGAGCAAGTCCTTGCCTCTTTCCACTCTCATCGAGATACTTAAGCAGAAAACCGGTAAGGATGACATTGATGTTGGGAAACTTAGGCCAACACTCTTTGACGTCTTTGGTGAAGATGCAAGTCCTAAGGTGAAGAAGTTCATGAAAGTCATTTTTAACAAGCTACAAAAGAATAATGAGCAGGGTGGAGGCGGTGGGTTCATGGGTATGGTTGGTAACTTGGCTCAAGAGTTTCTGAAACAGAAACTTGATGAAAATGATGAGAGCTATGCAAAACCGGCCATGGAAACACACGTTGAAGGTAAGCAGGAAGTTTATGCCGGTTCAGGTAATAGAGGTCTTCCAGACAGTGGCATTCTCGTCAGTGGGTGCCAAACAGACCAAACATCTGCGGATGCCACCCCTGCAGGCGGAGATTCTTATGGTGCTCTAAGCAACGCAATTCAGGAAATCCTAGCTGAATCAGATGGTCCAGTCACCAATGAGGAACTTGTTAGCAAGGCTAGGAAAAAGATGCAGAAACAAGGCTTCACACAACGCCCAGGCCTCTACTGCGATGATCATCACGTTGATGCTCCTTTTGTTTGTTGATTCTGCTGTGCTATGCCTTCTCGAGTAGCTGTTGAAATACGACTGTGAAGTCAACGAGGTGTTATATAACTACATCCTTTCGTGTATTTGTGTGATTGTTTGTGCTAATGTTGGAGTAGCTCTTCTACTCTGGAGTTACAGAAGAACCATTCTCCATCACGTGAATGTGTACTATTTGGCTCTGTTTTTTTTTTCTTTTAAATTTGGTCAGAGAATAAGGTATTAAAGAACCACAGTTTTCGGTATTGTTTTGGATATTTGAAAGTTTAATCTGGAGAACTTGTCTTGTATACTGAATGTGTTATATTTTAATGCCTGAATGTATAAATTTCTTATCATGTGCTATCAAAAGAATTGACCTTTGTCTTGTGAAACTAGGGAACAGAACGAAAGGAGGAGCTGAATTTCAAAATTTTGGTTTACATAAGAAAATATTCACTTGAATTGCACTTTCATACTACATGTTGGATATATATAGTAATCAAGTACAACAAATCCTTGCACGCATAACACAATATTGCAATGCATGTAAACAATATTACTCGCGCTAGAACTCAGATATGGTTATTTAAATTTCAATGAGATTTCACTCATTCGATAACAGTCATTCTTCAAATTTTACTTGTACAAGTTTCAAAGATATATAGCAATAACTCCAGTCGTGTCCATGATTCCATTCCAAAGCTTTATCCATTGGGAAAAGTAGAAGTACCAAACTAAAGCAACAAAACCGGCAAAGCCGCGATCTACTTCTGTTCCTTCTTTGCTTCAATATCACTTGGATTTGGGACTGGTTGAATTCTTTGGTAAGGTTTCCTTGTCAACGTTTCACCCTTTAGAGCTGCAACATATCTGTCATTTGTGTTCTCCTTTCTCTGCAGTTCGCCAAGGTACTCAGCCAACCTCTCTTTATTAACTTTACCCATCATCTGTTACAAAAATCAAAACAATATATGTTTAGGAATTCAACAATCGTAAGTCACAGTACTAAGATATAAAACAAGCCAATGAGACCAGAAGAAACCACTGTGAGTCCATTTTTTTAATCTACTGTAAAGCTTTATCTACTTAGCTCTTCATAAAAAAGGCAAAGTCAATGTTCTTTCTAACAGCAAAAGACTGAACAAGATAGCTATTTGTAGTTCCCATAGACAGCAGGTGGCCAATTTCATCTAAGGTGTAGGAACAAAGTTATGTGAAAGTGCTCACAACTCTATATTAGTTTTCAACAAGGACAAGACATAAATGGGTATATTCAAATGCTGTGTTCATCTCAATGTCTGCGGACTTCACCTACAATATATCATTCAACTAAACTAGAAAAAGAAAAGGGGCTATTGTAATATGAAAGAAAGGGGTTTGAAATTAAGCTTTATTCTCACTACAATAGTCCTGCTCAGCAGTCAAGCCACTTCACTCAATAGAGGTTCTTTGGGGACTTAAAGAACTTAGTTGTCCTTCCTTTCCAATTTACAAGTTCCAAAAATACAAGCTGCAATCATTATCCATATCTATCTATTTGCCTTCTCAACAATTCTCTGCTCTTGCCAACATTCTGAGGCTCCGTTTACTGACCCTGGCATGGTCCAAGGCAAGCCAAGGTAGATAGTGAGAGATTTTTCCACCTTACAGCCCAAAATGCTGGTAGAAGCTGTACATTAAAAAGGTAACAACATTCTGGTTGTTTACAGCTTAATATGCACAAGTCAATCTATTTAACCCATGCTCTCAAGTAGCTTTAGCAAGAAAGGCCAGCTAACATGGTCATATGCCTAGAAGTCTAATTTGCACATCGCCCCAGCATCAATATACTTTATGATTTTGTGATTTAGATACCAATTTGTCTATTATTGCACTCAACCTTCCATTGAGGATTTTGGCAATAATCTTGTAACTATTGCCAAATAGAATTAAAGCTCAGAAGACTCTAATCAACACCCTTTCTTCTTCAGGGATTATAGCAATAAAAATTGCATTTAGGCTTCGATCTAGTTTCTCCACCTTAAGGAAATACTTGAAGTTGGTCTTTGAATCTTCCTTAACGATTTGTCAATATCTTCTTGATGCCTTTTATGGAACTAGCAAATCACCCTCTTTGTTAATATGTTCTATTTGCATCTTCGTGATGCTTGCTAGTGATATTACTTACTTCATCACGAAAAAAATGATAGGTCAACATATTCAACAAAAAGCCGTTGGTGAAACTATCGAATTCCAGAGACTTCGTTACGTACACTGCTTAGATACCAAGCCATACATTTTCTCAATGAAGGGTTTTTCAACTCAGTCCTCTTCCGCTCCACTTATAATATATTCCCCAGTTCCTCAACATACCATCCAGGCCTTCACTTCTTTGTCTCTCTGAACAAATTCTTGTAGAATCCCAGGATTTCAACATTTCAATATTTGTTTTGACTACTACTTAGAAAATACACCTGTCAATCTAATATCTTAAACTCCCTGATCTGTCATAACTCATATGGGGTCTCATAAAACATATAGAGGAACCGATCAATAAATAAATAAATATAGAGGAAGTGTTCCAACCAAATGCTCAGAAGTAATTCAATTCCTTTACACTCTTCGTTCTCTATCTACCAAGACTGGTTATCGACTGCTATTTTCTATAAGTTAAATAGCAATCACTTTATCTACACTAAAAAATAAAGCTCCAAACATCATTTTCTTTTTAAAGCTAACAACAACAAGTACATCAAACAACAAGAAACATTATCAAATGATACTGACAGGTTACTTTCCATTTTGACAGATCAAAAAGCACAATCATCATGTACAATAGACATGAGGTGCATACTGATCTCGCCATATGAAAGTTTGCTCCAGATATACCATTACTAGTAACAGAGCATCTTTCGAAGGCCTTTGCCTAGCTAACTGTTATGAAAGATGCTCTGGTAATAACAGTCAGCTAGGCAAAGGCCAAAGGGAGTACAATACACAATAAGAACCGTTTAACTCAAAATCAATTTGTGTACAATCATAACAGCAGAAGCTACAACACATATGAATCAATACTCATCTGGTAAAAACAATACTACTAGGTGACTCGGGGAGGGGACTCTAAAACACATTAGGAAATAATAATAACAAGGCAGTTCTCAGTATAGTCATTAGATCAGAATGTACAACACATGTGAAACAGATACACTCATCCTACCAGATTGAAGATGCTCCTGTAATAACACTTAGCTAAGCAGCGGCCAAAGGGAGTCAAGCTAAGAAATATTTTTCTTTCCTTCGAGACTCTGGGATAAAGACACAATTTTTATGAAATTTGTTTAAAAAAATTCAATTCATGTTAAGCAAAAACAACGTTCCCTTCCTTATATGATATTTTTATAACGGATTAATTCAATGAATTAGAATGAATCAATTGATTGATGATCTATCTCTTTTAGACTATAGTTAATGGATACTCTTAAGTCATAATTGTAATTATACAGACTATGATTCCATACCAGGAAATTTTTTAAACAATACACAATAAGAACTGATAAAACCAAGTCAATTACATACAATCATAACTGGAGAAGCTACAACACATATGAATCAGATACTCATCTGGTAATAACAATACTACTAGGAAAGAAGACTCTAATACACATTAGGAAATGATAATGACAACACAATTTCCATCTAATCATTAAAGCACAATATACAACACATATAAAGCAGATACTCATCAGTCCATAACAGTTAGCTAGGCAAAAACAAAGGCCAAGCGGAGTACAACACACAATAAGAACCGACAACGCCAAGTAAATTTACGTACAACCATAACTGCAGAAGCTACAACACATATGAATCAGATACTCATCTGGTAATAACAATACTACTAGGTGAAGGGACTCTATGTTAATGTCAAAGCAATTTCAGGTAGCAGAAGCTACAAGACATATGAATCAGATACTTATTTGGCAATTACAATACTATTAGGCGATTGATAATCCTAAGCAATTTCCCGTACAGCTAAAGCAGCAGAAGGTACAACACACATGAAGCACAAACTGATCTAGTTTTAGCAATATGAGTATTCGAAGGGGAAGTGAACATACTAGGGTATCGGGGCGAGCGTTCTTCCGGAGTTTGGCTTCAAGTTCAGGACTGCGAGTATTGGTGGCTGACATAACGCAGAAACCAATAATCCCCGGAATGACGCCGCAAACGGTGGCGAATCCGATGAAGAACGGCTTCGATTCCTTCGTTCTCCTCACTAACCACCGCCATGTTCCACTCTTCTCCCACAGAATCGACATCGATTTTTCTGATGATTCTCTCAACACTTTTCTTCTGCTATTTTCTAGAGTAGAACATTGCAAAATGGTCCCTTATATTAGAGGAACATTCAAAATAGTCCTTAAGTATGAATTGATTGACGAAAGTTAAGTATATTTAGTAATTTATATTTTATATTTATAAATTTGATGGAAATAATGAAAAAAAGAAAGATTTTTGTAATTTTAAACATCAAGAAATCTTTAAAAATACAATAAAAAGAACAAACTATATAGAGTAAAAAATTGCACTTTAAAAAAGGTATATAGTTTTGATTTCGATCTATCATAAGTGGATTAGAATTGATGTCTTAATACCGATTCTTTGGTCCAAAGCGGACAGTTCAGGAGTGAAATGATTGTGCCTATTAGTTGAACCAACTACCCATACAAGAAAATTATGTTCTAAAAAGGATGGTTTTTTTTAATAAAAAGAGATTTCTTTAGACTAGTTTGCCTGCAATTTTGACACTCATTTGTTAGTACATTTCATCTCCTATATGGCTTTATATCAAAGGGAACAGAGAAAGAATCTGTCCAAACTTTGAAAAATATTGCATCTCCAGCAACAAGAAGCACTAAATTTATTCTTGAGCTTTTTCGGATCATTCATCGAATTAGAAAATCAACAAGTACTCAACAACATGGTTGATGTGTATTGAGCTATCAAGATGTTTTTTTTTTTTTTTTGAGAAAGTTGAGCTATCAAGATGTTAATGGAGAGAAATTGGTCAAAAGTATAAAGCTGCATAAAAACAAGAAATCAGTGAAAGACCAACTGATATATATTTGTCTCCAATCATACATAAAAAGAGTTTATCAATGAATACAAACATAGCAAATAGTAGTAGTGTTACAATAAAAGAGAAATGGGCTAGACTTCAGTATGAGCATGGCTGCAACAATTAGCTATCAAAACCCTCGCCAACCTGACTGTTCTTTGACGAGGTGTATACGATCACATCCTTCAATCTCTTCGATTTCTTCCTTAATTCTCACAGCTGAATCCTCCAGAGATTCTTTCCAGGGCCCAATCAATTTAATCTGTTTCAATGATGGAATATCAGCAAAGCTAAGTGGGATCTCCTCTAGGTGACCACACATTTTTATAACAAGTGTTTCAAGCAAGGGAAATGATTCCTCCGAGGCATCCCACCTTGAGATACCTAACTGCACCAGTTTCAACAACTTAAGTTTATGGAACATGATATCTCCAAGGCACCACACTTCTGATTGAGGAAAACACATATCTTCTAATTGGAGATACTCCAGGCTTGGTAGTCCCGCAATGAAGGGAATAACACTTTCTATATGAATTCCTTTAAGTACCAACTTGTTTAAATTTGAAGGCAATTGTAACCCAGATACAATGAGGGGTAACCTAAAGGAAAGGCGAAGTTTTTGAAGTTGGGTAAGATTCTCCAATGTGAGACAAAAAGAATCTGCAGAATGTCCATCAAATTCGATATGAAGTTGTTGAAGATTAGGACACCTCCTTGATAACACATCCGCCCTATCAATTGGAAATTTCTCAATTTTCTTTAATATCCTCAAATTTTCCAATTTAGAGGATCCTTCAAAGAGTCCCTGCTTATCAAAAACAGCCCAACCAAAATCAGCATGCCTTAATTTTTCCATTTGCAAAAAAGACCCTGGTAACCATACGTAAGGAGAATTCTTCACAATTAAAGTTTCTATATGGGGCAGATGTGATCCTGGATCAAAATAGAAATCACCTGCCCGAACTGCGAGGTACTTCAGCTGATTAAGTGGTTTGAATGTAGCTAACCACAAAAACTCCACATAATAAGAACTCAAATCCAAGACTTTAAGAAGTCGCAATTCATTAATCTGACAGAAGGGAATCATATCAATAGATTTTTCACCATCTGTCCTTATCAGAGACCTCAAGTGTTGGGGGAAAGGCTTCTGTGTTTTGGAAACCAGAGATGCAAACTTGGAAAGCTCTTCACTGAAACTGAAGCTCACTCGACTTCCCTTCCAAGCCAAGGGTTGAAACTGGATATATTGACACTTCACTGCAAGCATAAACTTTTCTTCTCTACTCTTCTCCAAGCAAAAGTGATGCACAACATCATGAATCTGGCAGCATTTGATTTTACCATTATAACCTTTCTTTGAAACAATTACCACGTTACTGCTAATGAGATCCATCAAGTAACCTTCAGCTTCCTCTTCCATTAATCTCCCAGATTCAGTGTTCTCCACGAATCCTTCAGCAATCCATAAACTTATCAATTTAGATGCTGGAATTCTTGCGTCCTCCGAAAACATCCCCATATAAAGAAGACAAGGCTTTAAACAATCGGGTAAGTTATCAAAACTCAACTGCATAGTCGCCAGACTATATTCTTCGAACTCACTGTCAAGATAGTCAAATAAAGCATCTTTCACCTCATTCCACCAAGATTCTTCCATTTTCCTTTTTTTGATTATT